>JAOEGS010002250.1:37716-59266 GCA_025447755.1 Corythornis vintsioides
AAAACTTTGGTGGTTTTGTTTTTCTGAGAGGAAATTTTGCATTTGTCTTTATCGCTTGCTTTTAATGAAGTAATGTACTTGAAAGTTTTCTACTGGTTTCCTTTTGGACAAGAAAGATTTTATGGTTTTGTGAGAGTTTCCTTTCAGGCCTCATCATCAAACACCAGTTATGAGTTATATAGCTGAATTTTAAAAACAAAGGCAATGTAGGAGAAATATTTATGTGAAAAAACGAAATATAGAGACAAATAAAGTAGTGTAATAAAGTGTGAATTTAAAGCCATATGCTTGTGTGCTTTGATACTCTGTTAATGTTTGAAATGAAAATCTGAAATAAAAGATCTTGCTACTATGTGAAGTGACAAGATACATTCCCTGTTGTGGCATTTCGTATTGTCCTTTACCTGCGTCCAAGTGGTAAACATACTGATACATTATCAAATATTATTGGAGAAATATGTTTCAGATTTGTATATATCTGCCTTATAAAGGCTTTTACTTGAGTTATCACTGTTTCAATTCATACTGATCTGGTCTATACAGAAATCTCTTTAGATGCAGTTGGCGTTACTGAGGTGAAAAGCCTGCTAATGATACTGCAGTGATTTGTCATTCTTCTTGTCCTATAGTAAACAAAGATCTTCCTGTTTGCCTTCTCAACATAATTTTTTTTTTTAACCCACGAGTGTGTGTAGGATATTCATACCTTGACAATGTTTTCTTATGGATGATCATATGGATGATCTTATGGATCATCAGCCTTCTGCATCAAGATTGTACAGGGAACCATGGTGACTATTTCTCCCCAAGAACCTATTTAAGTGGTCATAGATTATATTTGGGTTCCCAGTAATAAGGAGGTAGAAGGATGATGAAGCCTGATGCACAAGCATTTTGCAAAAGAGTGCCCCCGTTGAGGTAATTTTAGAGCCAGACATTCTGCTCCAGCCTACTCTCCTTCTGCCACCAGGAGCACTTGGCAAGAAACAGCAGGCTCCAGGGACTCTGCATCTCTATTTAACTCCTCATCCTTGGAAGCAGTTGCTGTATTCAGGAAGGAAGAATCTTTGCAATTCAGTGACCAGGGTCTTTAGACATTTACAGGAAGGGTCATATGTATTGTTGCAGTTTTATCTTGTAATTCAAACTGTTGAAGATTTTGCTTGTTCCAGATTTCCTCCCTTAAACATAGGAAGACTAATGTCTTGAGACACAGGTGGTTGACAGAATATTCTTGCTACTCTCTGTAACTATAATGTAGTCTTCTGGTCAATCTGTGGTGTCCAGTCTTCTGATGAAACGTTCATCTTGGCTCCAGACAGCTGCCAGAGGCCTCCTATTAGATGTTTCCTCTTTCTTCAGTTCTTGGACAAGTGAAGTTTCATACTCTTGCAAAACTGTGAGGGGCACCGAATTCTTAGATCAGGTCTCTACGTATCGTAAGAAAGCAGTCTGTATTTTGTTAGGAACAAGGCTCTAAATGATCCTCATGCCCTCTTCAGGAAGTCTGATCCAGATGGCAATTCAACAGCCTCAGCTATGGTTGATGTTGTAGACAACTACATACTGAGTCTGCTTGTGGCATAGAGGGAGGCAGCTGGACTGATGCTGTTCCAGAATCTTGTATTTGCTGTCTTCTGCCTTCATGTGTATTTCCACTCCTTGTTGCCAGATGGACAGGCTTTCTACCATCTTAGTATAACTAAACGTCAGACGTTAGAGGACCATAATGAACATTGACTGTGTGATGCAGCTCACCATGTATCCCCACTTCTGTGTCGTTTTTACGACACCCTTTCCATGGAAGCATGCCTTACCTGTGGATGGATTTTGGTACCATATTCCTATGTCTGAAATTCAGTATGAATTTAGGCAGCATTTTTCTGTCTTTTCAGTAGGCAGTCTGTAACTTTTTAGTACTGTAGGTGCATATTTTTACACAGTTACAAATCTGACCCCTTGTCAAGAATTTATTTTCTTCTCAGATGGTAACTGTGTTCATTTTGGGATCTTTCCATGTGTCCTGTCTGTAACCCTTGAAGTTTTAATCATGGTGGAGTCAGTAATTGCTGTAACTCCTTGTGTCTCTGTGTGCCTTTTTTCATTTACTTTTACAATTGTCTGCTTGATAAAGGGTGCCACAAAGGTCCAAACCCTGAATCGCTGCAAATGACTCAGTCTCTTTCCAAGCATCTGGGTCCCAAGGTGGGCACTTGAATCAGAAATTATATTACTGCAAATCTTTGGGATCACTGGAGAAACTATTAACTCTCAATTTGTGAGAGGTCTTTTGACTGTCTACAGATCCTACTTTGTGCTTTCTTTTACTCACAATACACTTCCCAACTAACCTCCGTGTGATGCCTTGTGCCACGCATCACCTAAGTGTATCTCCCTCTGTGTGCTCTCCACTTTGTATACTTCCAGTGGGTCAACTACTGTTTCTCAGAATACGGGAAACTTTTGCTCTGGTGGCAGTATCAGGACACAGGACAACACTCATCCAGTTCCTTCTCCAGTCTGATAGTGATGCCTGACAAATCCTATTTGGCCTGGGATCCCATAGGATAAATCTCATCGTCAAAGGTCTGAAGTCTGTGCGGGAGCACGAGCCTCATGTTACTTGTTTTCGAAGTAAAAAGTGACTCGGAAATGCATCTACATGAGATTTCCAGGCTTGGGAGATAATCAAAGGATAGTGTGCCTGAGCAGAATGAAACATCTTCTCTACTCCACGAATGCCCTATACAGTTGGTCCATAGAGAAAAGGATCAGCTGTCAACCCTTATTTCTCAGCTGTCTGTCAGGCCATCAGTCATATTTCTTGAGGGTGTGCAGAAGAACTGGCCTGGTTGCCTCATCTGTTTCTTTCCAAGGTGAAATCAGCCTAGCATAAAGCCATTTTACTTACCACACTGGCAGGAGGTGCTCATGCGTCTGCTGAAGATGAGGAAGGAGTGCAGGCTCTCAGCACATTCTTGGTACAATGCTCAGGTGGGCTATTGGAAGGATTTCATCCAGGTGTTGCATTGGCAGGAATTCTGGCCATAAGAAGTCTGAGCAGGACCCTGGTCATTACAGATCTCCAGAATATTTGAGACTGTTAGAATGTCTGTTTTTTCTTCATTTTGTGGTGAAGACCTGCAAGATCTCTGCTGCTTCTTGTGGCTGCTGCCCACAGATCAATCTCTCTAGTTTTGCCACTTTCCCAAAATACTCCACTGTCACTGTGTGGGTGCCAAAGACTTCGGAGAGCTTTCTGAGTGTTGTGTGAGTATTATGTGAGAGTATTACTCTTTAGTTCAGTTAGACCAGTCCCTGTAAATACTAGAGAGGGGTATTTAGTATATTTGTTCCCAGTTCCAGTGTCCTCTCCATTAGCTCATTTGTAAAAACTCATCTGTCACATAAAGAGTATGCCTCCAATTTTTTCCCAGTTCATCAGAGGCCTTAGTAGGCTTGTTAAAATACTTGTCCAGGTTTCATTTAAATCTAGCTTTGCTTTGTCCAGTGGATGATTTAAGTATAGCCATGCACAGCCCCATGGGACTGCCTTGTCACCTTTTAACTACCTGCTTGTGGCTCCACCTTTCTGTGAAGAAAGAGTAGGATAAGTGCAGTTCTTCATTTTCCATTTTTTTTTTTTTGATGGCTGGGTATGTGTAGAGGAAAACTTTTACATTTCTCTATTTGTGGCTGCATTTTATCTTAATCTCTCATTTTAATTTTTTTTTCTCATAAACCTCAGACCTGCCAGTTGCCTCGTTCAGACTCTTGATGGAAGGGCAGCGGAAGTGAGTACTATGCATTTGTATTCACAGATTCAGCACCTAAACATTTATCTTGGCCCTCTTGGATTATTAGCATGGGAAGAGCCTCCATGCCTGTTGCTGAAAACATCAAAGGTTTTTGTGTGGTTGTTGCCCTCTTACTGAATAGGCATTGGTGTCAAGGTTAACAGCAAATGGCCAAAGTAGGATCTTTTAACTTGACTGGGGCTTTCCTGTTGAAGGCCAAACAATTCTTGAGTACCATGTAGGAATGCCTCAACATCTTCATACACATTAAGGGGTGTTTGAGACAGTGATGACTGATGGTGTTGCTGTTTGCCTGGAGGCCTCTTGGATCTTCTGCTGGGTAACTTACTGCAGAGGCTTAACAGCTTGGTGCTATTCACAGTGTGAATGAGTGTGCATGTGGACTGTCATTCAACTGTAAAATGTAAAGTTTACATAATTTTATTTTTGATATAGAAATTATCTTCTTCTGTATGTATGTTTGCTTGGCTTTCCAATCTCGTTCTGGGTTCTTTGAAGTTCTTCTATATTACTCCATGGTTGAGAGTGAACTAAAATGCCACCTGGAATGCCTTTCTTGGTATTCTCACTCATCATGAAAGCAGACCCTCTAACAGTCCTGCAAAGGAGAAAATGTCTCTATTCTCAAGCAATAAGGTGTTTCCCAGAGTGTGAAAATACCCATGGATTAGACACCATGTAGCTAGTAAGTAACCTTTAGCATTCTCAGAATTATTTTGAAAAATTGTATAAAGGTTAAAAGCTGCATAAGCTTTAATTGTAGAGCACAACACTGCAGCTCAAGGGAGATGTGGAGTGCAGTATGTACCAACACGGTTTCAGTCCAGGGTGTCCTTTGATAATTAACAGTGATGCCATTTCTAGTGGAATCTCTCTGTGTGTCAGCTTCAGTACCAAAGAGGAGGGAGAAGAAAGAAAACATACATAGGCCCTGATGAATACTGCTCTCCCCTGTGAAAACAGGATGGCAGTAATGAAGAGAGCATGAGGCAGAATCTCAGTCTTCCTCTTCTCATCCATCTCCACTTTTCTGTACAAGGTTGTTCATTCACATTAGGCTCAAAGAAGGAAAGTGGATATCTTCTTTGCTAAAAATAGCAACTACAGGCTATTTCAGAAAATTAACAAAATGATAATATCTAACACGGATAGAGAAAGCAGACATATTGAATCCTCCAACAGGAAAGTATTCTGTCTCTTAAGAGACATCATTGAGTAACAGCTATCTCTGGACCTTATGAATTTTTATTCTCAAATCAATTTGTCCTCTACTACCTTCTGTTCAGCTGCTGAGTTTGATCTGTTGTTGAGAGGTGGTATTTGCTGGCTCCTGTGTTTCGGGTTTTTTTTTCATTGCTACTATTTTCAGCTGATTTGTTTCTTATGTCAGCACAGGACCATTGACAGTATTGCTCTGAATGTCCTCAAGGAAAAAAACAGCCTTGATTTTCGGAGATCTTATTTATTCTTCTTGAAGGCGCTTGGTCCTTACGGTTAGGTATAACCTTGGTGCTGATGTTATAATGGCAGCTTGGTCATCTGTCAGTCATATTCTGTTTGAAATTTAATGCTGATTCTTACGTGGATATTATAAATTCTCTTCATTCAGTTGTAAACTGTATGCCATTTCATATGAGAGACATCTTAAGAAAATAATTATATTGATGAAATGTTTTTGTTGAGCACTGAAATATGGGAGGTTTAAATAGGTTGAAGTAGAAGTGATGGTTCCACTTCATGGCCTGATCACATAGCATGTAGTTAAAATGTTATATGCCTACTGGAGTATATTGTTACTATGTTCCTTTAAACATTATGTATGTTCTGCTATCCAGTGAAGATCTGGGCCCAGATTTTTAAATGCCTGTTAAATTATCCTAAAGAGGCAAAACCAGTTAACAAATCACAGTAACCACAGACAATTACTGGAAAATCATTGGTAAGTGCAAGAATTATGTCTGGGTAATGTAAAACCTGCATCTACAAAGGCAAGGAAACATTGTAGGATCACAGAGAATAAACTTTTACTGCCTAACTCTATAACTGTCTCTGACTCAGTCATTGTTCCCTGTATGAGGTGAACTGGACTGTGACTGTCCCACTGTCCCTGAGTATGCCTGGTGATGCTTCCATGCTGCTTTGTATGAGTAGCTGTGGTAAGCGTGTCCCTTTCACTCATATTCAGGATGATGTCAACACCAAACTTGCTTAATATTAAAATAAAAAAAAACAGATTTGTTCAGAGGGACTTGATATCACGCTTTAGGTAGAAACGATGTCATAAAGAAAGAATTCTAGTTTAAACTGAGTGGCAGAGTTTTTCTGCTTTTGTTTAATCCCTCTTCCTGAAATTTCTGAAGTTGTGTTTCAGATGGGGATTCCATGTTCTTAGCAAGTTGTTTTGCAAGCGTTGCCATCCTATCTGGGGATCTGGGGCTTCATGAAGCTGTGGGAAGTGCCATCAGAGTTCTCAACTTTCTTTCATCCCATGCCTCCCTTGGTAGTGAGATGCAAATGGAGACCTATGGAGAAGGGAGGAGGTGAGAGGGATGTGACAGGACTCTTCCTCTGGCAATAAGTGCTTATCTTTTGTACATCTCTTGTGCTTTTATGTTAGCACCTTCCTTCTATGTAAAGATCTTCATTCATAAAGGAGTCCAGTTGTTACTCTACTCTTGAGACTGACAGAATGATACAACATTGCTAAAGCTTAGTACAACTTGAACCCTTAAAATTAAAATTCTTGGTTGTGCAGCCATGGTCTTTGATTTGATGCCAGCTTTCTGTAGATATCCTACATTGTAAACCTGGATGTTTTACTTAGCACTGAGGATTACCTTTATAGCTTGGTGTGGTTATGCACAGTATGTCTTTTTTTTCCAGCTTTTGCTGGGCTTTCTGCATTGCTCTTTATGACTTGTAACAAAATCATCTTCTTATACAAAAAAGCACCATATTTTTTCATCTCTGTCTTGGTTCCAGTTATTTAAAGAAAGTTGCAGGTGTCACCTTTCAGTATCAGAATGGGACAGTAAAATTAATTCAGTCATTTCAAAAGTGTTATCATGTACTTATGGGAACTCATGTAAAATTCAGAGGCATCAGAATGTAAGAAACTTTTCTTATTTTTACTACTCTTAAAAAATGTGTCTGCAGATTGAATACTTCAGAAAGGTGTTTTTGAACTTTACTACTTCTCTGATGTGAAATATTTTTTTTTGGAGGCATGAAGTTCTTTTAGAGTTAAATAGGATGTACGAAAGCTGGTATAAAAATATTTGTAATAACATTTTGAGAAGTGGCAACACCACAGTGAATCTCAGTTGTACACATATTATTGGTGTAACTAAAAAGTTATAAGCTAGTAAAGAAATTATTCTTACAAGAGAAATGGCATATTTTCAGATCTTGTTGGCTTATAATAAAATTCCTTGTATCTGTGTAGAGCTTCTTGATATACTTGTGAAATATTTTACATCAGAAGGTCTTTGATGGCTGGGTCCTATGGACAGCAAAAGGGAGAAATTTTAAGGATTTTTTGAGAGAGTACTCCCATGGCATTAAATATCATACCTTACTTTTTCCCAGGTGTTCTTGTACTCTTGTCTCCTGCAGCTGCTTATAAACCCCAGCACCTTAATGGTGTCACAGTTTTCTATTTTTGTTGTAAATCTCTTTGTTCAGTAGGAACCCGTATCATTCCTTCATTCTGTTAAACATAATGATAAAGAATATGAATGTAAGGAATGAAAGCAGGAGAGCTGGAGCTTGTACCATGTGAAAGCTGCCCTTCTTTTTGAAGGAGGTACAAAAGGTGGGGCAACATTTGAAGGACTGAACTAGGAAAGAAAGAGGAATAATAATTAGAGGATCTCAGAGATACTTTTGTAAAGTTAAAATAATGAAATGAAAAAATTACTTGAGAGAAACCAGAGATTGAAAGAAATTGGAATAATTAAGATTACTGATACAAAATAGTTTTCTTTTATTTTTTCAGTAAACTTCATGAAAGTGTCTCATTTCAGAGTAGCCCCATTTCTATGCATCAACTCCAGTACTTCTTAGACTTGACTAAATAATTTCAGCATACTGAGTTGATAAATACACTTTATTTTTTGTAGTTTTATTTATGGGGTGGTTTTCTTGTGCTGTTCTGACTTGTGCTGTTCTGAAACAGGCCAGCCAGTAGTCCAATAAACTTAGAAAGGAGCAGGCTGGGAAGGAAGGAGGCCATGAAATACTGTGGTCAACAAGAAGGTAGGTTTCAGTTATGGTAGGATTGCACCTGGAGTCACCTGCAGAGCTGTTGTGCTAAGATCTGCAATGGAGATATCTTGCAGGTAGTTCTCGTAGTTCCAGGATTTCAGAGGGTAGGCAAGTAAGACTGACGTGTGATCCTTCAGGACAGTGGTAACATGAAAGAACAATCTTGAACTTTCTCCTCTAGACAAAATTTCTCTGATCTTAGTTTATCATATTAGGCATTGGAATTTATATGAATTACTGATGTAATCACAGTGAAGTTTTAATTTGCCCAAGTTTTCATAAAAACATATGTGTGCCCAGAACAGCATCTTAGATTTTTCTAGATGTTGCAGAATCCACAGCTCCTCAGTACCACAGGTAGTACTTCTAGTACTGAACAAACTCAGCTGTCAAGGGGAGAATATAGATGTTTCTCTACAAGAACTGGGGGATATTTGCTGTGGGTAAATGGTCTGTGCTTTGCTGTGAGTAGGGAGAATGAAAATGGACTGAATAAATAGTTGTCATTGCAACATGGAAGTGACATCAAGCAGCTTGATGTGTGTCTATACATGGACCTGCAGCCTCCTGCAAATTCTTTGGCAATATACAGTATGTAGCATCCATTGTAAGATACTGAGTTGCACTTGGCAGTGTATGCTTTTAGATGGATAAGCAGTTATTCTTGAAAGCCACCTTTCCGTAAAGTAGAGTAGTTATATTCAAGGATTGAGTTGGGAAGTCTGTGTAAAGTCCTGTGTTCTGAAAAAAAAATCAAGTTCAGTTTCAAGCTTTGAAGGTTTGAACAAACGCTTTTCAAGTTGTTCATTACAAAATGCTTAGTCATGATTTATTTGGAGCTAGGTAGTGGTTTGGAAGCCTGTCAGTGTCACCAGTGAAACCTGTCTGTAGTAGTACTTTAATAATTTTGGTTTACTTATCTGTTATCCCTGGAAATATTTTAGGGTTACAACTTAGAAGATAATCTTTAGATAATGTCTACCTGGGAGCCTTGCTTGCAGTTTATTAGGAAGACCAAATGGTGTGTAGTTCTACAAATAAATGCCCAAATACCATTTTTTCTGCTTAGGCTCCTGCTCTTTTACTTTCAGGAAACATGAGACCTTTCTTCAAAAAGCTCATTAAAATTATTTAAGTCTTCTCAGTGTTGAGAGCTGTTTTGTTTTGTTGGTTTTTTTTTTTTTCCTATTTGCTTTATCACAGGTTGAAAGTGAGTATAACAGCGGAGTACTTACAGCTGTATGTAAATCTATTTGGTAAATCTAAGAGAGTCATTATAATGGGACACATAATGGCTTGGTGAAATGCTCTTTTTTTTTTTTCTTTTATTGTTCTCTGTTTCCTCCCCACCTCTCCTAAGTATATAACCAAACAAATAACTTTCAAACCCAGTGCTTATTTCCATTGTGTGAACTGGAAGGTAATGGTACACACATCTTGATATTGTTTACTGTGGGACAGATTGAGTAGCATTTTGACTGTAACCCTCAAATTGTGCCCTGATCTGCACAGAGCCTGATAGGTAGTGTTGTGAGTTACTGACATTTTATATGTAGGGTTTTGGTAAATAAAGCCTTCTGTTGGATATGTGACAGCTATTTCAATTAGACGATGCTATGAAGGCACTTGGGTCTCTAGAGACAGGCATGTCTTAGCTAGGGATTATCAAAATGGGAGGAAGTGTGAACCTGGACATTTTGGGCCAAGATTGCAGTAGGTATTGGAGCTACTGGATAGCCAATGGTCTGATGACATTTATAGGACAGCAGACCAGCATTTTCTGAGAAGTGAGTCTGAGCTGGATCTTGGGAAGAATATATCTCCTGTGCTTGAAAAAGAAGGAGTATATGAACAAACTTGAAATTGGTTCATTGTAAATAATGGACTGGAGACAAACCAGTTTTGGAGTGGAGTTGCAGTTTCACAGACAGCTGAGTCTCTTCTTGTAATATGCTATTGACATTTTTGACAAGGGGGGTTTCTTCCTAGTCTCCTGCCCTCAACCCACCAGCCCTTACCTCTTGTGGGCTTGTGATCTCTCTTGGGCTGGATCTGGAGCTCAGCATAGCCCTCTTTGGGTCAAATTAACTCAGCAAAACAGTGGAAAATCAATGTAGCAGAACCCTGAGTATCTTTTCTATGAATTGAATTGGTTCACAGAGGGATTTGAAATCACTGTAGCTAGCATCATATAAGCAGTGGAAGGCAGTGGGTGACATGGGAAGGCAAAGGGAAAAGAAATGCAGAGTATTCCCTGTATTTCCTTTGTTGTAGTAGTCAACTGTTAAACCTGCTTGCTCCATCTCAAGAAACAAGAGTTGTGACTCACCTACATCATTGTGAGTGGTCACTGTGTCTCTGAGGACAGTATTATTGTAAAGCAGTGGACAGAGAGGGGGTTGCCCAACAGGGAAATTTCTGATTTGAAAAACTTATTAATAACTGAGTTTGACGCATAAGATACCAGAGGTCATGGTGACTTGCTGAAAACCAGCATAGTGTTCATGTAGATGCAGGCTTGAATGGATCTGAGGAAAGGAGCTTCTGTGTAATTTTCCTTGGGCAGCTAAATTTCGTACTGTAAATCTTCATAATTAATGTATTTAGCATTAATATTATTTACTGATTTATTTATTTTTTCCTGAGAGCCAAACACTTCAGTAGTTCCTTCCAAACCATATTTTTGCTGGCATGGTCATCACCCAAAGTCATCAGTGTTTCCAACTCAGCACTTCTCCCATTTTCTGGTGATACACCATATGATACTGAAACACCTGCCTCATTACATGCCGTATAATTTCACTCTATCCCTTCTCTAGATGCTAAAATCACATGTTTGTGTTAGTCAGTGCTTCTTTTCATAGGTCTTTATAGAGTACACATTGTCATGGTGGCTGAGGTGATGACACTGCTAAATGCCAAAAGATTTGCTAGGTGTTTTAAGTATTTCCTTAAATAATATTCATGAACTACTGAAAGAAAACTTTTTGTTAGGAGGGATTTCTTTCAGTCAGATGTAAACAAATCACAACACATGCACTTATTTTGTCTTTAAATGTCAAGGTATTTCTCCAGAAAAGAACAGCAGATCTGTTTTTTAAAAGAAAACTAGGTTGATCAAAATGTTTACTTCTAGCTCTTTGCTTTCTGTAGTCTTTTTTTATTATTTTTTTTTTTCTTTCATAAAATATCAAATAAAGCAGTTGCTGAAATCAGTACAAGACTGCAATTTTGTTATGAGATCAAATGGCTTCAAAGCTTATTGTTTTTCTCTTCATAGCAATGGGAGTGTCAAATTGTTAAATTGTTATTTAAGAGTGAAGTTCCGCTGCATCGTGTTGTGTTAAAATAAAAGTAAGATTAAAAAAAAATGTTCTTCAATTTGAGAAGATCTTGTTTAAAATTGGTTTGTTACTTTAATGTCAGATCCCCAAATTGTAGAACCTTGGTAATTCCTCTGTTTTTAAATAAGGCTGTTTGTAGCATAAGGAATGTATCTTTAAGAACTGTTGACTTGTTTAGTTACATATACTTAAAACAATATTACTGATTCTACCTTTGTGATCCATTTTTGGGAAGTACTCAAGGATTCTTCTCAGTGTGCAGTACTTGCACACAAGGGGTACAAATCTACTGTCATTATGTCTGATTTTGATTTAGGACACTTATTTGGAGGGAAAAAAGGGAAATAAGCAGAGTTAGGTATGTATTTTCTTCTAGTGTTTCCAGGTTCAGCAAATGTGCAGTGCTTCTCTTTCTCTTGAATTGTGGAAACCGCTTAACTACCCTGCAGAGTTCAGTGTCATTGAACAGTGCAGAGGGAGATACCAAGGCTGGTTCTTCCCCTCAGGAAGTACTAGGATTTGATTTGTATTTCTAAGGATTGCTGGGAGCTAAATGATGTTTGGTCCACCTCTGTGGAAAAATAGTGTTTATCTAGATAACTGCATTATTGCTGCTGTAAAGTCAAAATTTTGTTTAGGAGTCACCTATGATGATTAGTTAATTTATTCAGAGAGAGTAGAATAAAGGTACATATAAGCAGACACCAGCCATTTATTTAAAGCAGTCATTTGGCTTGTAGAACTTGAATATAATTGAATATTTCTGTATTATTTTAGGCTGTATCTTCCTTGACTTTGCAATCTCTGTTTTCATCTTGCTGTCAATCCTTAGCAGTATATGTGCAGATCATAATTGTGTTCATTTGCAAGTTTGGAGGATAGCAGATAGGTACATGCAAAAATAATTTTGTTGAGCTAATAGCACTTCCATGTACCAATATATAAAGGAATATTTTTCAAAAATGTGGAGATATTTCCTTCACAGGTGTTCACTGTCTCAGTCACAGAAGAGTGGATATTGAGTCTGCTCACTTGCACATACCATGATTATCACACAGAGGAGAGAACTCTTGAAACACAAAACCTGTGTTGTGGGGCAATATAAAGTACATTGGTATACTGTGTAATGTTGCAGTGAGCTAAAAATCTGCTTAGAAAGATATTTAATGTCAAGGATGGGGTATTCCTTCTTAAACTTTTAATAAAAAGAATTTCTGGGGAGGTTTGGAAAGGAGCATATATTCACTTTGAAGCTTCTTCCTGGTAGGTGCCACACTGTTATAAATTTAACTGACCCTAGGAGTATTGGTCTTTTGAGAGCATATAAGAATAGGATTTATGGTTCTGAGTTAATAAAATATGCTGATGCCACTGTAAGCCCTATTTAGATAGACAGCAGTAATCTCTGTTGAGCAGTATGAAACCGTCTGTCTCTAAGTAGTGAAAACCTAATAGTTCACAGCAAGGTTGTACCACATCCGGAGATGAGAAGAATGTGTCTGATGTCAGAGAAGTTTTAGCTTCATGATTTTATTTTCTTGTGTAATTATGCTCTTTCTCCTGTGCTAATATTATACATGATGTCAAGTAAACAAGATACCCAAGGTGCACAAATGATAAGGTGCTTTTTGAAGTTCATTCCATACCTCATTTTTGCTAGCTTTAGCATGAGGAACAAGATTCTCCTGAACCTACAAGGTAAATCTGGAGTACATGGTATTGGTATTAAAGGTGCAGTATGCTCTATGTTAGTAAAAAAACCCCATTCAGTTCAATAATTAGATACATCAAGAAAGCTAAGTTAATGTAACACCACATTGTGTCTTGTATAGTATAAAAACCACTGTTTCCAAGTTGAGTTGAAAGGAGTTGATAGAAATATATATTTGGGAAGATAACTTCTAATTTGTAATTTTTCTATTGTGTTTGAAATATTTGACATTTAAATACATGGTTGTATTTACATATGTTGCATTTTCATTACAGCTAATCCTCTTGAAACTTGGTTGGCAGATGCCTTAAGCAGTTCTGTAAAATTGGGACAGATACAGTATTCTGCAACCTTGGAATCTAATTGCAAATAAAGAACATTTTATAATTGTATTTTTCAACTTTTGATGATTCCCACTTTTAAATTAGGAAATAGAATTGCTCTGTGTAAACAATAAGGAAATAAACTTTAATAGGGAGATAAATATCTGAAAATTCACTAGAGTGGCACCTAAATGAATGTAAAACATTAATAATCTAGATTTTACATGGTCTAAGCATAAAGATTATATCTGAATACTACTTAATATATTAAGTAAACAAATCTGCATGAAGAGACCATACTATGTCCATTGTGAGGCACTTGTCTTTTTGCAAAAGGCAACAGTTTATCTATTAAGTCTAAATGACTTCTTCATACTTTGAAAGGAGAGCAGAAGAGGAAATAATTTATTTGATTTTTTTTTTTTTTAATAGCCCACAAATACATAGTGTGCCAGTTTTTTGTTTGTTTGTTTGGGGGCTTTTTAGAAAAATACTCTTAGCATTTTCTTACCACCATTTTCTAGTGGTGTGAAAAATATAGCTAAGTATAACCAAACATGTTTTGTTCTGTAAGTGAAATACCTAACTTAACAATACCCATAAATTCACAGAATTCAGCATTAATAGACATTAATAGTCACTGAGTTCAAACAGTCTAAAATACAAGAAAAAAGATCTTTAACTGTGTAATCTGTGCTTTATGACATATTTAGCGTAAAACTTGATCTACAGTCTGGAGTAAATTTTTTTTTTGTTTTGTTTTAACTAAGATTACATTATGGTTAGAAGAGTATCCAACACTTCCTTTTCTCTTAAAAAAAATCCCTGAGTCTTGCAGTGTCATGATTCATCCTAACAGTGGCTTTATTTGTCCATTCCAACACTGTATTCTGCCCTGGTGCTCCTTAACTGGAACATTCCTCTCCCTGGTTTCCCATAAAGGGAAGAGCCACAGGCTCTGCTGGGAGCTCTGCCTTAGGTAGTAATTACATCCTGTTTCCATGTTTAAAGTGAGGTATGGTGAATTTTATTTTAGTGTTGCATCACAGCGAGTAAGGATGGTCCAAGCCTAATTTCTTGGACCAGCCTTTCCATTTTATGTTTTATCTCTGGGTCCATTCTCTGCTAATCCCATTGTCTCTGCTTTTGCATCTTCTTTTAATGTAAATAGTTCCCTTGAAATACACATTTTTCCTGGCAAGAGTCTTAACTGGTTTTCCAAGTTGCTCACATGGTAGGTAACTTTGCAATACATGTATTCTTACCAACATTTCACACCTTTTTTTCTGGTATGTTACTGCTTGGCGGCAGCAATTCACATTGAAATGTCTGATGACTGTTTAGATGGCTCCTATTTTCCTTACAGAGCTGTCTCCCTTTTGAAGAGCACAGACTATGGTGGGAGTTTATGCCTGTAAATTTATTTACCAGAGTATTCTGTCTTCCTCATGTGTTGGCAGTTTGTTTCAGCTGCATCCAGGCCCTGAGACTCCTGCTCTTCATGGTCTCCTGAAGGAGGGAGGATTCCCCAGTCATCTTGGTAGTGTTTTAAAATGAATCTTGATTAATGTAATTGTTACTGCTTTGTAAACCAAACCCTGAGACACGGTATCTGATCCCACAATATGTTATTTGTTTAAATACCACGAAGATAAAGACCAGCAGGTCATGTAGGCATAAATGATCCTTCAGCTCCCACAGCAGCTGAACTGATGAAAGATGTGCTGGTCTTCATGAAGATGGTGGGAACCCACCCTCAGCCTTAAGTGCCAACAAGGTGTGTAAAGCTTATTTCCACCTTTTTCCCATCTTCATCACTCTTGAACATCACCTCGACAGTGTTGTGGAGAGAGCCAGCTTCCAGCTTTGTGCTGGGCAGAAGCGGGATGATTTCCCACGCTGGTGCCTGACATTCCCTGCAGTGCCTGGGTGCCATGGGCTTCCCACCATGTCGAGGTGGCCCTGCCAACCTGGGATGTGGCACCTGCTGGAGAGGAGGGCAGCAGATAGTGAGCAGGAAATTAAATGGCTTAGTCAAAGAAGACACAGAGTTAATGATGTGTGCTACTCGTCTTCAGTTTTCATAAACTCATACATAGGGTCCAGTGAACTGGGAAGTAGAATGAAGGTTATTGCAGTTTTGAAGCAAACACTTAAATGGCTAATCTGTTTCTAAATGGTCATGTTATTAATCTCAAGCCTCTTTACATGGCTGAGTTGCCTTTTCTTAACTTGACTTTGTTTTATAGGGGAGTATTTCTGATCAGATTGCTTAGCTCCGAGTTCTCATGTAAATACATTCTGTCACGTATATAATACACATTTAAAATTTTGTCTAAATATTTATGCTCTCATGGGGATCACTGTAGCTCTCAACAGACAGTTAAAACCTAGCAAGTAAATAAATTGTATTTATTTTTTCTTCAAGTCCGCATTTGTTTTTGCACAAAATGTTAACTGAAGGATCCTTTGAATCTCAGAACATTCTGCAAGGTAGTTTTATTATTCACTGGAGAAAAAAATGCCTCCTGTCTTTCAGCAGTGCCTGCTAATATACATACACATATATATTTAAAATAAAATTTTTCTCTTTCTTCTAAACACTAAAGAAAAAACATGAAGAGAATTAATTTAGATGTGTCACCACATTAAAATTTTCATTAGAAATCCTGTGAAGCACATTTTCTGTTATTTTAATTTTTTTTCCAGTAAGAGCTCCATTGTTTTCTAATTTTCCTGCTTGGATTACAGGGATAAGATCTTTGCTGTTCTGAAGATTTTTTTTTTTTTTCAATTAAAAAGTTCAGTGAAATTCTGTGGAGCAAAGATGGGTAATTTTCATTCATTTTCAGGTATTTTTCCACACTTGCATGCGAAGCAAAATTATTAATGCTAAAGTTTAGCATGTAGTCAGTTTGTAATCAATAAGAGTTATAATAGCTGTGATTCATATTAGGCACAAGATTGCTGTAAATATATCAGAAACTGTTAACCAGTAAAAAAGGATCTTGCAGTTTAAACTGGTGGAAGTCTGTTTTGGATGCTAGTCTATTTGAGTCATAATAAATGGTATTATCCTTTGTTTTTACTTTGTACAGTAATAAAGTATATCCAGAGAAAGTAAAGCTGTGATTTTAACATCTTTTGACAAGCACATTAGACTGTAGAAAGAGCATCCAAGTTGGGGCTCGGGGCATATGGTGCTACCTTCTGCTAGCATAGCTCCAGAACAAGTCACTGTGTTCATCACAGGGTTGTATTCAGACTCTCAGGTTCCTTCCTCTGGTCATGAGTAAAAAACTCAGTTCTCTTCATATGGAAAAATCAGAACCTTAACTGCAGACCTCACTTCCATACCTTCACTTTGCAGAGAGGACAGAGATGCTCTGAAATGTTTTGCTATCAGTCATGGCTTTTTGTCAAGGCATTCAAGAAAGGCTTCAGAGAAGTCAAACTAAACAAAAAATTGTGCTGGTTAATAATCCAGAAGCTAAACAATGGTGTAGTGCTGTAAATCCTCAAATTAGCCTATGTAAATATTTATAGATCTTTTTTAATTCTGAAAAGAGATATAATGCCATTTTAAAAGAACAGATGTTTATATCATGATGTGAAATTGTTGAGGCATTTCAAACTTATGTACATTCAAAGTATTATTTAAATGCTTGTTTCATGAATAAGTAGCAGCTCCCGCAGACTTGCTTTCACATCTTCCTAGATTGTCTTATTTTATTTAGATTTAAAGGCTGGTGCTTGTAATAGATAATCCAAGTGTTGTGTGTCTTGGGAATTCAACATATGGATGGGGATACGGAAGGCATTAGTTATATGAGATTTGTTGACCAGCTTTTAATTCAGATTGTCATTTTTAACACACGGCGATGCAGATGGTAAAGTTTTGACTGTCCGTCAGAGCCTGGGTACCTTAGGGACAGCTGTTGCTGATAAATCTTTTTTACACGCTTTAGGTCAAGAGTAGTCAAACCTGTTACAGCACCTGCTTCTACATATGCAAATCTGTTGTTTTGTCATTTCATTAAACAAGGAAAGGTAGTGGTCTCTTGTGGCAGTAAGTAAGCCTGGAACTTAGCCCGTATGAAATGAAATCTAGCAAAAAGACAACTGTGGTTTCTGCGAGTATAGCCATGGGACGCTGCTTCTGTTTGGAGGCTTAGTTTCTGGAAGACTGCCTGTAATTTGGAAGGAGGGTAGAAAGACAAGTATGTGTTTGGAGGCGAGAAGAAAAGGGAAGGTGTTTGCTGTCATTGACTGTAGGGTAGTTGTGAAGTTTGACATGCCCAGGAGCTAGCGGGTGCCATGTGGGGCTCCCCTACACTGCATACCTCCGTTTTCATCATCTGGTGAGCCTGCAGCATGATTTCCAGGCACTGGAGCAGAGAACATGTCTACTTCGGTTTGGAGCTGATTGATCCACAGTACGGAACATGCTTGTGGGATCTTCCTTTGCTATAGAAGGACATAAATGATTGAAACACTTTCTTAAGAAAGAAAAGTAGCATTTGTTTATGTACTTTGGCGCCTAGCAAAAAAATGCCTGTCAAACAGCAGCACGCTATGAGAGCTGATGGTTTACTGCACAAGGTTACATGTGGGTTGTGGAAACTTTTAAGCTGTTTATATTTGTTTAATCTATCAGATATAGAGAGTTTAAATCACGAGGAGGAAACTTCCTTATTTATTGCACTTTGCAAGTAAGGCTGGGGCTTGTAAGAGAAATGGCACTTAAGGATTGTTTTTTTTTTGAAGCAAACTGACAGAAGATTTTATCCTGCACTGCCATAGATTGCTGTGGGGGAGAAAGGGAAATAGCAAAATTGATGAACAAATGTTGCATGCTGTCATTTTAGATTATGTTGTTCTGCCATGAAGTTGTTGCTAATTTTTTTAAGATACTGTAAAATTCCGCTGTTGTGGAAAGTACCATAGTAGCCATCGACTGTGTTAATTATTTTATTCCAAGGCTAGTTTGTGAAGAATATCTTAATGAAGCCACCAGCAAAACTGCTTTTTGAATAATTTGTGGAGAAAAAAGAATTCCACCCTGACCTTTCGACCTTGTCAGCTGAGTTTTCCCATTCTGACACTAGGCATTATTTTTGCAAAGGTTTGAAGTTTAACTCTTCAAGGAACTAGATATCATTTTTATTGGGATATTAATTCTGGTAGGTGCTAATCTCACCAAGATTTGCAGACATTTTCCTTCATAGGCCATTCTGATTTGTAGCTTTTTCTTTTCACAGCAGTATTAAATACCAAACCTTCTCTGATATGGAAGTTCATTAGAGATATGTCTTTGATGGCAGCCCTTTCAGGGCTTCAGTTTCAAATACCTTGATGTAAAGCTTAAGAAGCCATTGTGTTGTAAGCCCTCCTTGATGTGTCTTATTTAGATCTGCATAGTAAATCAAGGAAAGTAAATAACAAGGCAGCAGATGGAAGCATGGAGATAAGGCCAGTGAACAATTGTATTTGTATTTTGTTATGATGTTGACAGGAGCTAAAATTCACTAATCTAGTTCAACTGATCTGCATTTCAAAGAAATCTCATTTAGCAGCAACTTGAAGGTTTGGAGGATAAAGTTCTTTTATTGCAGCTTTTATTGCATTCTTTGCTAATTTATCTGGTCAAGATTTAGCCTTGCTTACTTAAAGCAGCAAGCATGTTACAAGGAGTCTTAAATACTACGAAAGCATTAATGTCTAGACTATGAACTGGAGGTAATTACATATCCAGCAGTGAATAGACTATGTTTAGGAAATGCTGTTGTCCAAATTGAATTGCAAGAGAAATACAGATAAGGTATTTTCCCTTGTTTTTTCTGAGTGGATTTTTTTTGGTTTGATTTTGGGTGGGGAAAATGTACACATAGGCAAGCCTAAAATTATTAACTATAAACCCCAGAATCTGTTGAATGGTGAATCAATCATACCATACTTTGCTGCTCTGTTTATAAACTGATAGCTCATATTAAGGTTTCATTTAATGATTATTTTCCTGTATCTGTGAACCCCCCCCCCCTACTAAAATATGGAGCATACACTAGTAGAACAGTGGACCACAGTTGCTTTTGTGTGTGCTGTAAATGATATAGACAATGTGTATGTAAGTTGCATACATTGTATTATCTGAAGTACAACCATGTCATCTGGAAAAAATGTGATAAATATGTTGTACAAATCTGGTATGATTAAAATGATGAGTGATACAATGTAGAATGTAGGGTTTCCTTTTGGAATGAAAAAAATAATCTTAAGGCCATATCCCATCTTTTTACTTTGATTTAGTTACCGCTTTATAATAAAAATACTAACATTCGTCTGTAGGGAAACTTGATCACAAGTGTGTGCATACCTACGTAGAGATGAAACAACAATATGGGAGAGCATGCCAGACTGGGGCACTTCCATGCCAGACTGGGGCCCAGTTCTGTAAGACATGTAAATCAACACCAGCAGCTGCTGCATTTTAATGCTGTAGTCCTTGCTGCCCTTCTGCAGCCTGTCCTTGTCGAGCCCACCGAGGACTGCACTTCCATCTTCCATTTCTGATGTGGTTTGTTGCACTCTTCTCTAGTGCATAGAATCATAGAATCTTCTTAATCTGGAGAGGAATGGAGAGGGAGGCAGCTGGGGATGATGGCACTGGGCAGGCTGCAGAGGTCCCTGATAGTTTTTGACCGCTGGAGTCCATATGCTTAGCAGATAATGGCGTGTTAAATTGCTTCTTCAGCAGCAGTAGTGGATTAAACATCTTCTGGTTCCTTCTCCTCTTTGCTATATCTCTGAAGATGCTCATACAGTGATTTTGCAAGGTGGACTCCATATGGTTGAAAACAGATTTTGTTTTGCCAGGTTACTTTTAAGCAAGCCTAGTCCCCAGCACGACTGACCAGGTAGGTCCATGCACCAATGCTCTTGCCTTGGCACTGGAAGGAATGTTCATCAGTCTATTCCCCAGCATTCACAGGGTGAGCTTCCTCAGCAGAGCAAGCCAAGCCATATCATGGCTCTGTGGTTCCACCTTTATCTGGGCACAGGATCTCTTTCTTTGACACTTCTCTCTTTCTTTGACAGGGTTTCAAAAGCTCATCACTTGTTTTACAGGACTGTTTTCAAAGAATTCAACTACCTGGTATGTCTCATGTTGCAATTACACAAATATCCAAGTCAGTGCAAGGCAGGTGTGTGAGTATGCAGCTGGAGCTGAAGAGGAAGATGATGGAAATTAGGGCTGCTTCAGCCTCAATTTAGGATGGCTTAAGTCATTCTTTGGTTGCATCCACTCTGGAAATCTTGCCTTTACCCCCCGGACCACTGCATTCTCTGCATGTGTGAAATAAAGTAAACAACACATATGGCAATGCTTTGTGAAATAAATATATAACAGTCAATATAATGACAACAATAAAACACCAGACTCTTCTGGAAAGTGTCACTGTTTCTGAACATTTAATTATACCCCAATATGACAAAGGTCAGAAGGGATGTTTTGGGTTTGAAGATGTCCCAAGAATGTCACCCTACTTAGAGCACCTAGGAGCAAACAGGTAGGTCCACAAGAGCAAGTTTCTTCAGAAACAGCAATGTGTACATTTTTAGATTAGGTCTTCCTTCCTTTGAGTAACAATTAAACATATGCTTCTACTGTCAGACCTGCCATGGTCCCCAGGGTTTTGTCAATCGTAGTTTTGTTTTTTAAACCTCATGCCCTTGTACCTTTGGCTTCAGCATCACTGACCCTTGGTCTATCCCAGTGAAGCCCTTCCCGCATCCCAGCATTGCCTAAGGTGACAAGGAGCCATCCTGGCTGTCACTGAATGCTTGCCTGTTGCGCTCTTGTCCCTGCTGGCTCCACACACAAGTTGTGTTCTTCACAGGGCTATGGGAGGGGAGATCATTTTCAGCAAAAGGGAGAATCAGGGAGAAAATAAAGAGGAAAATGAAAAATAGAGGGGGGCGGGGGGGGGGGGGGGGGGAAAAAAAGCCCGAAGAAGTTTGTAGGGAGCTCTGCCTGGCCGGGACGGTTGTCACACCCGCCGGGAGCCCCCTCCCCCTCTTTCTTGGTGG
>JAOEGS010002250.1:59366-75881 GCA_025447755.1 Corythornis vintsioides
GGGGGAATAAAAGGCCAAAGTATGTTTTATGGAATTTCTTCTCTCCTGAAACTTTTTGTACAACTCCCGAACCACCCATCCCCACTTCCAGTCTAGGAGTGCGGCAGTACAGTAGCAGTACTATGTGTTAATGATCTTCCCTTAGATGATAGGGATCAAAACCGTTTAGAAATGAAGCGGATTAAAAAAACCAAACTTGAATTCCCACTATCATCATATTAGTGCCAGTGTTGTATGCAGAGCCCTGACGGAATGAATTGTGCATGATGCTACATGTCTGAAATCACATTGAAGCAGTCAGGATTTGTCCCTTTGGGTGTCACTGCCTGTCCCTGTGTTGAATGGCAGCCTAATGTTGGAAAGAGAAGGGCAGATAGAGCTGGAAGGGATATTTGAGAAAGGAGGTGGCACTCTTCCCACTGGGGATTGCTGGAGAAAGATATTCCCAGACATATTTGCCGGAAGAAGTACTATACAAGTTTTCCACTATCTGTTTAATCTACCCAAGCTTGGATGTTGGTTTAACAACACTTTACCAGCTACTCTTGATTGTTCCAAATCCAGCATTATATCTCTGTTGGCAGGTTGCCTGGTTGAGGTAGTTAGCCTGTGTCTTCTGTCATGTACTATATATGAGCATTTACTTTGGCGTGGTGGACAGCTTGCTATGCAAGGAATTACTTAGACACAGGTTTTATCGTAGTTACTCTTGACAGTCCATTCTTTTAGTTTAAAGTTTCATTTCTGGTCAATATATCTTAAATAAATATTGAATTAATCTGCAAGAGAAATGAGCAGTATCTTCTTACTATTAAAAATAATCCAAATCCAGAAGATTTGAAGAGTTCAGTGTACATTTTATGAGAGGATTAGTTTTTCAAATACTACAAATTCTAGCAGGTGTTCTCAGGTCCTGCAGGTGATTTATATAAAAATATAGGAAAGCTTATTGGATATCTTAATGGCACCAATGTGTGGGCTCTAGTAGTAGAAGGACCATTTTACCTGTGGGCAGATAGTTGTCCTGACTTTCTCTTTTTATTATGTAAGAGAAAGAAAGTAGTACCAACTCTGTTTTCTGAAGTATTGAGTTTTTGATAATAGCATAGTAAACATCCTTAAATTTCAGACAAACAAAACAGCTTTATCTAGTTCAATAGCACAACATTTTGGGAAGTTTGCAGTATACCACCGCCTATACTTGTAAGATTATTTATATTGTGATTGATTTCTTGTTTACTAATGTTTCCTGATTAGGACAGTGATACCAAATAATAGCTGGAAGAGACTTTTGTGGATATGTATTTGTGTCTTTTGTTGCTGTATTTTAATACATATTTCTTAACAGAGTTTTCATAGTTTACTAGCAAAGCAGTGATTGTTTTTATGAATTTATGTTTTTGTGAGGTAAGATTTCTGGGTAAAGGCTTTTAGATAAACACAGTCCTAAAGACACATGACTGTAATCCTACATTAGTCTGGCTGTATAACTGTGTGACAGTAAATATTATTCAGAGTTAAACCAAAACTCCAGTCCTTGTTAAGATTTCTAGTCAAATCCTGCATCAGTCTTTTACTTTGTTTCACCCAGAGGGCTGTAGGTATTTAAAGTAAAATTAATAGGATGCTTATGTACAAAAATGGAACTTTATGGCATATTTAGTCAGGGACTTGAACCTCTGGACTTTTTGTAAGTAAGATATATAATCCTAAAACAATTAAGAAACTTGCTTGATTACTCCTCAAATACTTTTTCTTGAATGCGTTTTTCTGTAATGTACTTTAAAAATAAGAATCAGTCATAAACTATTTTATCAATGTTTATTTGGGACAGCTTTGTTATGCACCTGTGACTTTATGAATTGCCAAAAACGTCTGATAATGGTAATGCTAATGAAATCATATTACCATGTATAGCTTTGTGTCTTTGGTAAATTAGAGAAATTGTGTGAGCTTGTACACAAACATAGCTTTTAATACCCCAAATGGTGTGTTTTTGTGTTCTGTTTTTTGTCTTTTAGGTTACTTGTATCACTGTGCCGTTTCAGAATCAAAAGCGTAAGCTAAGAAATTCTTAATATAAAAATGTCTTCATATATCTGATACAAGTGGATTTCCGTGAGGGATATAATTGAATTAGGGAATTGTTAAATGTATAAGGCAGGCATGAACGCTTGTTGGTTCTTCAGATGGGATTGTGTTGCAAGTGATTTAAAAGAAAGCATTCTTAGTTTACAGTTTTTTGGGTAACTGTTGACACCCAGAGCTTGCAATTGAGGTAATTGAATATTAACTTTTCCTTTTCTACATGTGATTGTGTGAAAAAGCCTAGATCATATTAATTCGTAAACTTCTTAATTGTAAGTTGAAGCCACATATGAAAAGAATGAGAGTCACATCTTTGGCAACCAGTAGGTAGTCATCTTCTAATACTTTGCTTTCTCAACATTGAAGTAGTAATAGTAATTTTGAATTTTTAAAAAATTCTTTTTTTTTTTTTTGTCAGAATGTTTTAAAAATGTTTATCCTACTATAGTTTATTGCCTGGAGTCCACTTCTCTAAATTTTGCAATTTCTGTGAGAAACTTACTTGTTTGCTCATGTATCAGTGCTAAGGCATTTAGTTCTTGTTTGCTACAACTTGCATTTATTTATAGTTAGTATCACAGTGACATGCAGGGTATCAAACAAAACTTGGACTCCGTTTGATCTGGATGTGTTATATTCCGACCCTTAAGATTACGCATTCTAAGCAGAGAAGTTGGACAAATGGTGGAAAGGAGCGATGGCCTAAAATGTTGCTATGGGCCAGCACTACAGGGGTCTTTGATAATTAGTGTGCTGTACAGTGAATTGCCTTTCATCCTCAGTATAGCCATTTGAGCTGTAGAAGCAAACAGAAGAGTAAACATTGTAGCAGCCTACAGTTTTGAAGAGTGTAGAAGTGATGAAGGGGAATAGATAGAACAGTAAACATACTTTGATCCAATATATCAAGTTGACCAAAAAAAGTTATCAGTAATTCAAATTCCTCACTGTAGGGTCTAAAAATAATGTTAATAAATAAATAAGTCTGTGAACAGATACAGTGAAAAATTCCTGATTTTTGGGTGAAACATGGTATTAATTCATGCGTTTGGCAAAAGAGACTTTGGTTTCATACTGATGTCTGAAAATCAGAGTTATTTTCGTCCTATTATGTTTTCTGTGCTAGTGCAGGCTGCTTCTTCATATAATATGCCAATACCAAAAGCTCCTTATAGGGATACTCAGTGAGCAGATACAATGATCACTATCTAGCAAGACAGCAGAAAGGACTGCTTATATTCCTTTGGTAGACCTGGTAAGTATGGATAGAATTAATTAACATAATTTTTGCTCAAAAGTGGCATGTCAGTCTGTGACAGCAAAAAGTGTTTGTTTCTGATGACAGTCATTCACTTTCTGCTGGTTCAGAAGTCTTCCCTGAAGGACTTTTAATTGATCTACACTTATCCAAAATAAATCAGAAACACTGCTGTATCCTAGAGAGTAAAGCAAAAGAGAAAATATTGGAATACAGAGTATATGATTTTTAAGGTTTGCTTTGAGATGAAACTTGGGACGTGGAGATGCTGACCTGCATTTATATAAAGTATTGAACTGAGTGGGAACACATGGATGAAGTTACAGACTCAGACACATGAGACCAGCAAACAACTTGAGAAGCAGAACCTTGCTTTGTAGCCTTGTGCCCTGGCTGCTTTGGGACTGTGGACTGGGGAGAGGAAGGGTATTGCTACTTTACAGTATGACATTTGATTTTTTTTTTTTCTTGTGGTTATGCTATTTTGGAAAAGTCAATCAGATTTATTAAGCATATAGTAATGTACAGAGAACCACGGGACTTTGCAGTTCAAAAAGATCTCGCCTCTGCTTCAAATGCAAGTAAGACTAGCTTCCCTGGATACCTAATGCAGTAATTTTGATTCTTGTGTCATGAATTTGTCAGTATAAAATGCATATAATAATTTGTTTAATTAGCACTAGAATAAATGAATCTAAGAGGAGATTGGACTGGACTTCTTGGTTCAGACCAGTAGTTTACCTAGGCCACCGTCTGTCTCCAATAAAGGCAGTTTTCCAAGGGTGCTTTCGACTCATGAAAATTCCTTGCATCAGCAGCATCCTTGGGAAGAAGTACACAGTTCTGTTTTTGTGAAGAACTCCTGCTTTTTCTTTTGAACTTAAGTTTTACTAGGCAGTTCTTGAGTTCAAGGAGTGGGGAACAGATGATGTCTGTCCATCTTCTTCAGGCTTTTGTGGTCTTCTATTGTGACCTTCCTTAAGTTGTCTCTTCCAGTTGGGATAGTTGTGGTGTAGTGAATTATTCCTCATGGAACCCCTTCTAAGCTGTTGATCATGTACGTTTTATTCTCACAACCTCTGCAGTTAGTTCTGTTCTGTGTTTTCTGTGCTACATACCAAAGTGGAGCATGCTTTTAATGAAAATGGGGATTAATACTGTGGAAAATGATGTGTTACACTTTATTCTTCATTCCTTTCCTAATAATTTTTAACATTAAGTTTATGGGTTTGTCTCCGATGGACTGGTGAGTTTTAAGTTTCCACAGAGCTATCCATCATAAACCCCAGGTCTCACTTTCTAAGCAGTAAGATATAGCACAATATAGAGATGTTTTGTTTAACAGAAGATTCAAATTAGAATATTTATCAATAGTGGGTAGTCAAGATGTTTTCCAGTAAACCTGTGTTCAGCAAGTTGTGATTGCCTGCTTGAACACTGACAAAAATATTCAAAAATTTTAGGTGCTGCTAAATAAATAGTAATAGGAAATGATCTTTTAATTTGTACAATTAATCTTTTAAAGTAATATAACCTTGTTATTATGACTCTCAGGAGTGGAGTAGATTACAACTTTAGAAGTAGTAGCTACTTTACCCATGTCATACAAGAAAGAAAAATGTATAATGCGAGGGATTTCTTCCAAGTTATGCAGTACATTTTAGTTAAGAACAGCTCTGGCATGTGTTTTTAAGTGGTGGCTGTAACAACTTTTTATAAACCACAATATAGATGCTTGTTCTTTTCTCTTCTTATTCCAAGTGAAAGTTAAGGACCTTTTGTCCTTATCTGCGATAGAGGTGACAAACACTCCTGGAAGGAGAACCAGTTTGAGCAAAAAGGAAAAGATCTTCCCTTCTGACAGCAGAGCAAGGCGACTTAAGTGAATCTGAAGAAATGTAAGTGATTTATAAATTAACTGTGGCTTTTTCTACTGTGGATTTATAATGCTCACTTGGAGGAATACAAGTGCCACGTCTCTGAAATGTATCGCTTATAGATGTAAAGTATGGTTTAGGAAGAAACTTGTGGAGCATATAGGAAATATGTACTCTGGTGTTTGTGTGATGATAAGCTGTACTACAATTTTTTTTTTCCAAGTGACAGCTGTTAATGGAAATTAAGTTCTGTAAGAGTCGCAAACACATTTTTGTAACATTTTCTGCTCAGCCAGATCTAAGTCACTTTAGATATGTAGAAGTTAAGCAGCTAAACCTCAGTTAGTGTTCCTAGATTCTGCTTACCTTCAGGAGGCAGGCATCTCCAGGGGCTGATCCAGCTTATCCTAAAAGTAATGCCTAGGAAATTCGTAGCTTTTTGCTTCCTGTTGACCACTTAGCTAAAGCCTTAGTATTCAATGAACACTTTAACCTGACATGTCTGCAAAAGAAACTGTTCCAGCTTCTTTCCCCCTCCTCATATTGTTGTTTTCCCTCACATGTGCTGTTAATAAATCTGCAAAATGGAAATAACCGATAATTTGTATTGAAAAGTAACCAATTATTTGTTTGATTTCAACTGGGTATATCCTGGACTTCTGAAGAGCTGTCCAAGGACTATGACTGGTACACAGGGTGATGGGGATGGAAATTAGCAGCAAAAATTTTGGGGGAGTGCACAATAGCTTCTTTTGGCATCTGTACTAGTTTCTTCACCTTAAATTGCTTGGTGAACTATAGTCTTAGACCTTGTACAAATTTTTAGTACGCTCTCATTTGTAAGAGTAGAAAAAGATGGGTGAGGTACCCTTACTTGTTACCTAATGGAGATTTTAGAGATCATGTGGTCATGCAGAGCCATTTATATCTTTGTAAATTAAAATTCAGATCTCCAAACCCAGGAAATGGACACAAATGGCTAAGAAGTAAGCAGGTATCTTACAGTAATTTATAGTGTAGGCATGATACCATACAATTCATATATGCATACATAATTTCTGAATCTTAAAAATGCTAGCCTGATTTTCTATAGCACCAAGCATGATGTGCAGGTTGGGTGATATCGTATGATTAGTGGTTGGACTAATTCAGGCAGAAGAACTTTGCCTCTCCTGAGCCGTGAAATACCGAATAACATTTCATTCTCACATTAAATAGGGAGGGGTGTAAAGTAGACAGAGCCAGACTTTTCTCTTTGGTGCCCAGTGACAGGATGATACGCAATGGGTACAAATTGAATAAAGAAAATTCCATTTAAACATATCATGTAAGACTTACCTTGAGGATGATCAAATACTGGAGCAGAGTGCCCAAATACACTGTAGTCCATCGATGGAGATACTCAAAACTCGATGGGATACAGTGAAAATGAGACCGCAGCATGTGACCCTGCTTGGGCAGGGGTTTAGACTTGATGATCTCCTGAGGTTCCTTCCAGCGTCAGATGTTATATGATTCTGGAAATATAGGTAATCAAAATCAGACAAGATTTTGAATTTTATTTGTGATACTTTATTTCATTTTTATCTTATTTTTCCTAGGCTTTTACTTAAGTTTTGGCTAAAAATGAGAGTTGGCAGAGTTTTCTAAAATGTGTTAAATTGTATTTAAAGACTTGCGAGTAGAACTATGAAAATCACATTGAAGTCTGTGAAAATATTTTTTAGCTATGCATTTGCACCCTAATTCATGTGATGTGGACAGTCACGTGGTGGGATTTTTGATGTTTAAAATTAGGATCTTTTTTCTTGATCCATGCAGTGGAAGATACATTTTCAGTATTGTTTTGTGTTTGGAAAAAAGACAAAACTAGGGACATAAATCCTTGGGGAAGAGATCCATTAATTCACAGTAAAAATAGCTCTCTTCCTGAAGTCTTGTCAGAGGTCAACGAAACCTATGAAGTGGCCTTACATTTTCATTGTAAGCTTTGTTTTCGAGTGCTTGCAAATGGCTATTCTAGGACAGTCCATAATTCAAGTGGATGCCAGTGTAAACCTTTAAGAAATGGCAAATGCACAGTGAGTCTTCACAGTATAGTCTTCCATCTTTACGAATTTGTGATTCTGGGGCTTCCTTGTGTTTTGAAATGCTTATGAAGAAAGAACTCTCCCTTCAAGTGTCTGTTTTCTTCAATTTCAAGTTTGATTAGTTTGGCAGACATTTTCTGTCCACAGTTTTGCTATAGGTTGAATGCCTTTGCAGAAGGTTCCATGAGATGCATGTATCATTTCTGAAAATGGAAAAAAAAAAGGTTCTAAAAAATGGTCTAGGAATGCTCTGCTGTGACTTTGAGCAAGTACTTGAAATTTGAAAGCGAAACTTGAACGGGTTATATCTTTTTCCATGCCTCTGAATATCTGTCCTTATTGCATGAAATTATAAGCTTTTGAAAATTGCTGCTTACTCATATTCAGAAGAGGCATATTAATTTGTCAGCATGTTCTGAAAATATTCTCTGTATATTCTTAAGCTCCTAGAAATGATGAGTCTGTCGTGGCTTGGAGATCAAACACTGTAAGACATTTCAAATGTACAGGTCCCCTATTATTTTCACAGAAGGGTCTTGTTTTTTGAAATTTTCTGGGACAGTGCATGTTGAATTCTGTGCTTGCTGAGAATTCTGTTTTTCTGCAGCTTACACTTACTTTTCCCATGCACTCTTTGAGAAGGATGTCAAAAATGGGATTTTTCCCCTGATGTTAGACATCTAAACCCATAGGTGTTGTAAATCTATGCTGGTCACTGTAGACTTCTTTAATAAGTGAAAAGAGATGGAGGATTCAAGGGGGAGGATTTCCATAGCCTTTTCTTGTGTCTATGTTGAGAGAATTCATCTTTTGGAGATGCCTGTTTCTTGTCACTGACAATGAAAGAAGTCTTAAGTTGACCAGCACAAATTTAGACATCTAAGTTTTCTATTTAATGTTAAAGCAGATAAATTCCATCTCATGTGACATAATGTGAGACTTAAGAGACAGGAATGTTACTGCTGACATTGACAAATGCATCCTACTTTCACATGAGTAAACAAAATTATTTTAGACGTTACTTTGTTATGGTGATAGATACAAGCTTATTAAAAGGACATTTTCCATTAGACATTGTGTGTAACCATTAAAAAAGGCTTTTCAAATGCCATTTTAATATTGACTATCAAATATCAATAGTTTGAGGGTTTTTTTCTTATATTTTGTCTCTAGGTTGAGACAAGAAAATGTTTTTAACTGTGGTGTTACTTAATTTCTGGTAAGATAGTAAAAGGGATGTATCATGATGTTCTAGCATTGTTGTGTAGTATAGCTTGCACTAAATGAAAAAATCTTGTGCTAATATAACTGATGGAAATTAGCTTTTAGCTAATTTTTTGAGGCAAGGAACTAGATGATTTTCCACTTAAAAAAAAAAAAAGCTCTGCTATCAACTAATATTCATAATGTGTTCTATTAAATAAGTTGGTGATGAAATGCTGTTTTCCATTTGTTTTGAAGTATTGTAGGTTTCTGTAGTAATTTAAACTGCTGTCTATATTTGAGTAATGGAAACTTACATCATCTAACAGAGGATGATAACATGCCACCTTCCTCAGTTCCAGTCTTCATGGGTAAGGGCTATATGTGAGGAGCACTTGCTGTGAAAAATTGAATGTGCCAAATAGGCTGTAGGAGGAATGAACGTTGTTTCTACTTGCTTTTTAGTTGAAATATAGGCACATTACAAAGAAATTGTAGTGTAACTTATTATTAGATGTCTTTTGGTGGCTGATTGTCATGTATTTGAATTATTACCTTGGATGGCTAGACTTAGCAAGATTTACTTCATATGTGTTTTTGATATCAGTGTGGTGAAAACTATGGACAACAGTAGAATATACTTCAAAGTTGAACTCAGTGTTGTACTTGTCCTGCTGTAGGAGAAATGCACATGATTGCTTATGGTAAACAGTATTTGTATGCTTCTACTTACAGCTCACTGATTATCCTCATTGGGGTGTATCAATTTTGGTTTGAATATTACTTTTTGTATCTGGGGTGTATCAATTTTGTTTTGAATATTACTTTTTGTATCTGGGATGTAGCTTTCATTTTGTTTGCATCTTTTCATTGCTATTTAAAATATAGCACATTTAGTTAAGTATTGCATGGTAGCAGAGTGCATGTAGAAATAGTGTAAGACTAAAGAGAATACCTGACTCCTGGAATTTACATTCAACCTGAGGAAGGGATGTGTATTTTTGAGAGAGTACTTACAAGTTGACCTAAATAAAGTGTTTAGAGAAGAGAAACAATATAATGTTAATAATTTTGAGATATTTTCTTTGTGTACAATATTTGCACAAAAGAACACCCACCAGTGCTTGTATCTCAGTAAGCCATGTACTGTAAACATGAACAAAATATTTCCCTTAGAAACTGTCACATCAGTACTTGCTGGCCAAGACTCTCAATGGTAAATACGCAGAACTTCACTTAAGATGACAGGCTGGCTCCTTATGTAGTTGATGCAAGTTCTATGGGCTTTTTTTCACAGTTGTCTGACTGTATTTGAGTTGGATTTGTAATATCCCTATCCTTATGCTATTTTAAGATTGTTTAGTTTTGAATGGTGTTTTATTTGTTATCGTAAAAATCCACCAAAAAGACCCTAGTTCTGAGAAAATAAAAAGGGCAGTTCAGCCAACGTGCCACTAAACACAGGATGTTTGAGTAGTGATACATAGATATTGATAGTTTTTTTGAAATAACCTATGTGCTGTGCATCTTGTCTCAACTTGCAAAGCAAGTAAGGGAGGAAGGAAAACTTTCTACCAGCCTGTCTTCATTTCTTCATTTCTTCAGCCTATACAAGCTCTTGTCTCCAGTGAATTTTGGATGGTTAGATTCCGGAATTACTTGGTTAAGAACATTGATTAATTGCATGTTATGTAACTGACCTGACTGTCAGTTTTCTTCATTTTGTACATTGTGAGACAAGAAGTCATAGTAGTTTGATTTGAAGTATCTTTCCTGTGGTATAAGGGACTGAAAGATGGGTGATAAATAAGGATGCTCACTAAGCCTTTTGCTGAAATGATGGTTTTTATAGAGTATGGTGTCCTCCTGCATGCGGTTAAAGTTCCCTGGCATTGAGCCACTCAGGACTTGGAAATGGTATTAAATGTGCATTTGTAATGAAACACAATATTATTCATATAAGATCAGTAAATGTTTTCATAGGATTACAGTCTGTTGGTAAACAGCTGCAATGTTATGCTTCAGAGGTAGAAGCATTTGAATGGTAATGAAGGGATTCTTGTATACGGTTAACAAAGCATGATGAGATCCTGTGAGGCATAAGTCATGACATATATAATAATAATAGTAATAATACACTGGATTTCACCTGAGAATCTCAAAGGACTTTATGGAAGACATTAATAAATTACCTATCTCGCTAACACCCTCTGGGGTACTGCTAAGACAAATTATTAGGTGGGCTGAATGTCATTTTTGCTCTATGTTGCTTACCATGCAGGTAATTCAGGATGCTTCAGTCATATGTATCATGGTAATATCCAATATTGTTGACAGGGAGATGTTAAGGCACAGAGACATTGATTTACTTGTTACAGGTAAACAGCAACTCCAGCATAAGCATCCCAACCCCAAAAGCATCCAAATTGTCTGGCTGCATGCAACAGTATTTGGTTCTGACTGCTGGGGTCTATTTGGACTGTGAGTTATGTGTCCCCCGTGAGTTGTGTGGGCATTGTGCTTAGACCTTGGCCATGTGATGGAGATGATGGTTTTGACTGCTTCATGTGAAAAGGGTTAACTTCAGATAACCTGGAATCAATACTGTTGGCATTTGCTAATGTACAGTTTGAAGCACTGTGTAATATTACAGAAGATAACACTGCTCAAACACAGGGCAGCTGGAAGCTGGCCATTTAGAGTAACAATTTTGTGAGTTCTGATATGCTGATGTATGCATATGTCAGAAAACCAGCATATTTATATGTGCTAAAACCATCCGTACAAGATACATTAACCACAAACAGCTTTTCAAGGGCAAGAGAGTATTTGCACAAACACTGTAGTTGCAAAACATAAGAGCAGAAACCATCTGTTTTGTAATGTATTTTGATGAAAACATCCATGATGGAAACCAAAGCTAATTAAACAGTTAATCCAAAATGCAACTTGTTTTTTAAAATAATCTTATTTAGAAAATTGGTTTGAAGAGACAACTGTGAAAGACAGTTTGGTTTTTGCCCCCATCAGCACCACTGCCTGTTTTAAGGCCGCCTTTTCTAAATCATAGTGAAGGACTACTCACTCAGCTCTTGTCCTTTTTGTTGAAGGAGGTATCAATAGTATCTTAAAAGTATTTTTTAATGTTTTTGCTATTCTAGACCTCATATTTTGCTGTAGTGAAATATAAAATTGCTTCTATCTGTGGCAACAAATGAAAACATGTAGGTTCTTAACTGACACAATTTTGGCTAAAATAATATTTTTAAATAGAAACCAAGTAAGGGTTATGCTAATAGAACCTCATTTGTAATTTAAACTGTAGCTGTTAACATTCAATAATGGAGCCCTACATCAAGGAGTTTTCTAAGCAAAAACAGAAACATACTAATTCTTCATCCTTAGATCTGCAAATCCAGACTGATGGGATTTCAGCCCTTCATCTTTTAGTGACAGGCCGCAGCATCTGTGGAATAAAACTAAAATGTGATCCCCTTTTTCTCCACCTCCTCCCCCTAATTTTACTCTGACAGAGAAAGAATCACATTTTTAGCTGGTAACTTTGCTCAGGGGAAAAATGGTCTGTCATCAGGTCTTTTAGGGAGAAAGAGCTTTTCAATGGAACAGTCAAATGGTATTTTGATTCTCAGGGTGCATCTTATACCTGTATTTTTGCAAGATATGGTAAACGATTTCTGAGACAGTGACTAAGAGCAGAATCAATGTCATCAACTTTGCCCCAAGAGGTCATCTGATGAAAAAGTTGAACATGAGAGTGCTCCAGCTACCTGAACCTGTAGAGTCTTATGTGAGCAGTCCCCAGCCATATCTTTGTAAAAATATACTTGTTTTTTCAACTGCAAAAATCAGAGACTGTGATCAATTTTTTCTAAATTAATTTTAACTGATTTTACAATAATTAGTGAATGCATGTTGAAGTTTATAATTCTAAATCCTGTAGCATGCATACATTATTGTGAGGTTCTCTAAAATTTTTGAGGAAATAGAAGCCTTTGGGTATTCTAAAATTGAGATCTTGTGTGTCTGGAGAATTTTGGTTTGAAGCCCTACAGCTAAATTCCAAAGCTCTTCATTGTCTTCAAATGAGCTGCTCCTATATTGGAGTTGGCTTATGAAGCTGAATCCCTACATGTGGCTGGAAATGCTCAGTTGTCTGAAGAGATAAAAGGCATAAGACCGCGACAGCAAAAGAAATCTTCACAAACTGTCATACAAACCAAAAATAATTTGTTTTTTTACCTAGAACAGAAAATTATTATTATCATCTTAGTATTAATAGGCTTTGGTAGCATCACCATTAGCCCTTTAGTTCAAATCTTGACTGAACTTAAGAAGTATCAGGATAAACTAGCTTCCCTTTGTACCTTCCTGATGATGAAGCTAAGAAAGGGCAAGTCTTCAAAAAATGGACTAGAAGTACACAAGTACATAAGTGTCTTGAAGCATATGTCATGTGTGTACAAGGTTCTTGGTTCCAGCTGTTTGGCTGCACTTGCTGGGTTCCACTATTTCCTAATGCAGATGTTTTCTTAGTTAAATAAGACCATGGGAATCTTAAAAAGTCTAAAAAAAACCCAATCCTTTCCTATCTGTGCATAATGTAGTATTCCAACTTTCTGCTCAGATAGTGGACTAGAGTCTGTAACTTCAGAGGTCTCTTCTGGAATTAAAATGTTTCACATCTATGTATATATATGACCAATGTGCTATTTTTATTTGGTATGTTTAAAACTGTACTGAAGCAGCACTTTTTATCTAGCCTACTTGCATCAAGACTTTCATTTAAAGGGCAGTGTTTTGTATTTTTGATCTCATCTTCTCTATTCACATTTTTAAGGGAAACTTTAAACAAATATCTTAAAGAGAACTAGATGACCTATGAAGGGCTTGTCCTTTTCAGCTCACTTTTCTATGGTTACACAATAAATGAAGCAAGAGGGAATTTACTGCTTGTTTATCAATAGGTAGGAAAAAATGGAAGCTAATACAAAAAGCCAGAAGTTGAGTATCTTTTCATCATAATCTTCTATCATCTTCTATATTGTAGTAAATTGTGATGTGTGCAGGTATGTACATATACACACACACACCCCCCATGCAAGTATACACATATGATGCTGCATTTACTGTGGCACATAGTAGAGTATTGCTGATAGCAGCATTATTGATGAGGTAATTCATTGCATAGGATGTTGGTTTTAGTGTGCACTAGTCTTCTCACTGTTTGTAAGATGAAGCATTTAGTCTTCTTTTCTAAGCAGAGTCTCACTGCTTTCAATCCAGAGTACAAATCTTGTTCTGAACATTTTGAGTGTTTTTCTATTCTAGTCATTGTTTGTAAATGAGAGTGCTCTGTACTGATGTCTGCACTTCTTCATTGGATACTTAACCATGATTTATGAGCTCTGAGTTATCAAAGTCTTTGCTTTTGGCTCATCAGCCAATATTTTGTTTCCATGACACTGCATATGGCTCTGAGTTAATGACTGACCTGTTCCTGAGTCAGTAGGTAGTTACTTTGGTAGCATATAGTGAAAAAGTGAAATAATACTTCTGAAGTATGACAGGTAAAAATTTGAATACTATGTTTTAGAATTACTGAAAAGCCAAAATCTGACTCCACTGTAGCATGCTGGTTTTGTATCATTTTATCAGATTATTGATTCATACTGACTCAAACATCTGAAAATTTAGTACCATTTTTGGGCTCATAGGTAAAATTGAGTATCATGGGATGTAAGGAATTGGCAGTTTGCAGATATTTATAAAAGACACTAAGGAAAAGGAGGAGAAGATGAGTTGGTATTACTCTATTTAGGGAAATATAGTATATTCAATTTAGGGGAAAAAAGTTTGAGACTAGTTGAATGACAGGAAGGCATTAGTTATGAAATAGCCATTAACTCTTAGTGGTATTAAACTAACCACTATAGGGTGAGATAAACAAAATATTTGAACATCATCTGATTTCATTGGTAAGATGGTAAAGGTACATAGAAAATAGAAAATATAATAAAATTGACTTTTCAGTGTTGTGAACAATGTCATAATTGCTCACTAAGATCACTATAAACAAGACTATTCAAAACTTTTAAGCCATTGCCATATAGGTGTAGGAGCACTCCCAAAAATTCAGGTTTTCAACATGTTGAAACATAACAGTAATTTTTTTTTTTATGTCAAGATGTATATTTCAAGTATTTTACTCATTGACAGATACAACACTTTATTGACAAGGCTTATGTTTCATGTGAAAATATTTTACAAATTACAGATGCATGTATTTGGTGACTTTGCACATCATGAAGAAATCTAGCAAGTAACTTTTAAAGTGTGCTCTGAAGTTGGACAGTTTTACCTTTACTTACTACCTAAGGATGAGCAACATGACTCAGACCTACCATTTACTTCTTGTCATGTGAATATGTGAATTTCAAAATTAAAAACCCCAGGTATTTGTAAATTTTCACAATTGCTTGAGATCATCTATGGCACTAGTGTTTCACTTAGTGATCCACTTACACTTTTAGAGTGGAAAATGGACAATTCCCTTGCCAGCCTATAGGAAACAATGAAAAACGGAACCAGGAATTTCTGGAATAAGGATAAGGACCTTTGCTGCTAAAGCTTGTTTGTTTAGGATTGCTTTATGCTGAAAGGTTCTTCTGGTCACTCTGGGCCTTGCTGAAAGGCTTATGGAGGAAGGAAATGAGTGGCTTCAGTTCACCACACAGTTGTTAAAAAGATAAATCAGGTTAGAAAATTAACAGGGAAATGACATCATCCTGAAGAATTAAAATCCTGAAGTAGTGTGCTTGTTATCTGAGTACTTCTTAAATGTGACTTGGGTACTGGCTCTATTCTTAATATATACTGCTGAGTTCCTATCTAGAGATTATGTTTGCTGCTGATGTTGTAGAAATTTTATTAATAGTGGTAGAAATTTTGTAATTTCTTGATTGCTACCATGAGTTGAAAGTATTATGGACTTGGCTTGATTCATCATTACACACTGCTTAAAGGTATTAACAAGGTGCTGTGAAGTCTTTGTCGCTGACTATCTTCTGTTTCTGTTACTTCTCTTTCTGTGAAGCTGAATTCTGGACATGTCTAGGACCATGGGAATCCTTTCTATTACTTGCTTTGACTTTCCAGTTGTGGCATGGTGCTCTATGACTTTTCTGTGCATACATCTTCCATCAGACGAAAATATTGTGTCAAGGGAAGAATTGTGCCTGAAGAAACAAAAATATTTCTAAAAATTAGACCCTAAACATTGGTTTAAAGGTTATGTCCTTTGGAAGGATTTGAAGCAGTTTAGGTGCTTATATTGCTCTAGGGACTTTGAGTACTGTGAGGTTTTAAGGAAGGCTAAGTATTCCAGGAAGTTTAAGAGCTTATGGCATCGTAAATATTTAAGATGATTTAAAAGGTTATGTCCTCTTTAGTATTTGAGTTGGATTAAGTGCTTATATTGCCTTAAGGACTTTTTCCTACTTCCCCCCCCCCCCCAAAAGGAGCCAGGGAAATTAAGTGCAAAAACCCCTATAGATGCAATGCTTGGGCTGCATTTGAGAAATGCAAAATTCTAGGATTCAATAGCAGCATTAACTTGATGACTCTGAATATGCATCAAAAATGGAGGGTGTCTGGAAAACATCTGGATAGGAAATCCAGAAGCAGTAGCTTTTACTACCTTGAATGTCATTGCATTGTAAAATTTTCTCTTCTTCTGTTTGTTCTATATGATCCAGCCTAAATGATTCTATGATTCTGTGGTCATTGGGATAAAGTAAGATTTTTGAAATGCAATTAAACAATATCATCTGAAACAGTGAAAGAGCCTCTTCAACGTGAAAGAAAATGGGAAGCCATTTAGTTTTATTTTGTAGTTTTGCTGTAGTTTTGGACACCCCAGTTCAGAAAAGATAGAGATTTACTGGAGAGAGTCCAACGCAGGGCCACCAAGATGATTAGG
>JAOEGS010002250.1:76383-89036 GCA_025447755.1 Corythornis vintsioides
GCACAAGAGGTTTAGGGTCAACACAAGAAAGAACTTTTTCTCAGTGAGGGTGACAGAGCTCTGGAACAGGCTGCCCATGGGGGTTGTGGAGTCTCCATCTCTGGTGACACTTAAGCCTGCAATTGCATAGAGACAGCAATCCTTCCTGTGGCCCCATGCCTGCTGCCTCTAGTTCTAAACTCCATCATCTCGTGGCCACTACAACTAAGGGTGCCTCCTACCTTCACAGCCGCAGCTAGTCCTTCTTTGTTGATCAGTACAATGTCCAGCATCACTCCTCGTCTGCTCCTCCAACACTGCATTAGGAAGTTATCATCAGTGCTCTGGAGGAATCTACTGGACTGTGCGTGCCTGGCTGTGGAGCTTTCCCAACAAATGTCTGGGTAATTAAAGTCCCCCATGACAACCAGAGCCTGTGATTGTGAGGCTACTTCCAGCTCCTTGTAGAAGGCCTCATCAACTTCCTCATCCTGATCAGGTGGCCTTTAGATATGATGTGTTTTGAAGTGTTTTGGAGGTAATCTTGAGTTCAGCTGCTTCAGAACTGACTCATAATTCTTACTAACTCTTCCAAGTTATCAGGGTTTTTTTTGTGTGTGTGTTTATACCTTAATGAAATTTAATTTCCTCTTATTTTTGGTAAACCCTGTGGAGGAAGGACCAATGTTTCCCTGCCTTTCTTTCTCTAACTTAGCATCATCTGAAAATTTTAGAAGTATAGTTTCTATATGAATGACTTTTTCATTGTCCCAAGTTATGAAAGAAAACACCCAGTGTACCAGACCAGGATGGAGCCCTGGTTGAGCCCCTTTCAGAATATCCTTCTGTCATTATTAATCTCTATATCAAATTTTTGAACAGATTTTTATGTGCCTTAAAATAGTTTAATTTATTCTTTCTTTGCTTAGGTTCTTTTATGACTCATCCACTTACATGTCATCCACTGCTTTTTTTTTTTCCCTTTCACAAGCTATTTTTCTATTGAAGAAGAAATTTAATTGGCTTGCCAAATTTTGTTCATGACAAAACTATATTGGCAGAGGGTTTTTTTTTTGGTGGGGTTTTTTTTTTGGTTGTTGTTATAAAAAAAGGAAAAAACCTTGTTGGTCTTGTTTTTCTTAAGAATATTCCAGGAGCTGAAACTAATTGGACAAGTCTGTCATTCCTTTTCTTCCCTTTTTTCACCTTTTTAAGACAAGCACAGGATTTTTCCTTTCACATTGTTCTGGAACTTCATCCATTCTCTAAGAGTCTGAAAAATCACTAATGGCTGTGAAAGAATTTTAATTAAATATCTTAGAGTCCCTTGCACTGCAGTTAACTGCTCTGCCTTATGCAGCTCTGTGGGAATAAGGGGTACAAACTGTAGTCATTGGGTAGATTTGACTTGAATGTAAATTCAGAAACAAAGATTATTTTAAACTCTTACCATTTCACTCATTTGATTTTAAGTAGCTACAAGTTACAGATTAGCAACATTTCAATGCAGTCAGGCATTGGACTTACTGGAGTTGCTGAAGTTTGGTATTCTCAACTGGCTTTATAGCAAAAGCCAACATCATATTCTTACCTATCCTAAGTATGACCTTGGTTGCACTGTGCTGATTTGAAAGCATCTAATTTGTTGAAGTGTCTCTTCAGCTATTTTCTCTGTTCTGCTGTTAAATTTTTATCCCTTTCATCACTAGTTTTAGCTATCAGATTGTACTTCTCTTTTATATCAAAGCCTAAGAAAACATATTTTTAATTGATTCTTCTGCAAATAGTCTAATCAACTATTTTTTTTTTATTTTTCCTGTTAATATTAAAGAATTTAAAAAATGTGTTCTTGTTAACTAATTGCACTTTTTAGGAAGTTATATTTCACTCTGGTTTTGCCCTTCTGAATTTATTCCTTTATAGTAATGTTTTTCTTTCTTGCATACTTGCGTTCGTGGATCTCCTTAAGTTTCAGGTTCCTGAAGAGTTCGTGATTTAGCCTTTTTCAGCATTGACTTAGTTTGTTCTTATGCTTTAGATGTTCCTTCATGGAACTGCCAGCTCTCTTGAACTATTCTTCTCTGAGTTACCTTTCACAGGATCTTGACCACCATCCATTTATCCCTGTCCTTTTCTGTAGTCTCAAATGACTTCATCCTCCTAATCTCCCTTCGGTAGAACTGGTAATTCTCTCCTGTTATGTTTTTTTTTCAACCAAGCTGCTCTCAATATTCACATGTCCACTGAGTTAAAGATTGAAGTAGGATCTAAAATGTGTTGCAGTGTTTTTTTCTTTTGAGTGTTTTCCTTGGTTTTTGTACTGAAAAATGGTTGCCAACACATTTCTGGGTAGCCTGTGTCCTGCTTTCTCCTTTCCAAAAAAATGAGCAGATAGCTAAGGTCCTCTATTATTGCCAAGTTCTGTTGATACTTGATTGCACACAGGTGGCAAAAAAAATCTCATTGTGTGATCTTTTTCTCTGAGGAGAGAAAATACAGTATGCTATGCAACAGAAAAGGAACTGTGCTGATGTACAGGCACCAAAACGTCAGGAAAAAATTGAATTAATCTTTTTATACTCCATTGATAAACAGACTAAATTTCAGCTTATGGTTCTTGTGGACACATCTAAATCCAAAAAAACCTTCCAGAAAATTAGAGATGGTGCCAGAAACAATTATGAAAGTGATTTAAGAGCATGAAAATTGCCTTGCAGTGAAATATTTAAGGAGATCAGTCTGTTTACCTTATCAAAAAGATGTTTGAGAGGTGACTTAATTACAGTATACCTTTACATAAAAAATATCTGGTGCTCTAAATAGAGTATGGAAACAGCATGACAAAACCCAATTGTCTTAGCTAAAAGAGAACTTATTCTTTAATCAACTATAAGTGTTTGGGCTCAATAGTATTTTAGCTGCCTGAAATTTTATATTCTTTGATGTTATAGGAAGTGAGACTTGATGATCTAATGGTCCTTTCTGACTTTAAATGATCTTTAATCTATGAATCTTCTCAACTTTGGCTGCTCTTCTGAAAACCACATGGCCCTTTTCTTGACTACCTTGACAAGCCACAGAAGAGAAATACACTGGGATTGGGAGACACCTGTACGATAAGATAAAAAATTAGTAGGCGAGAGGAGATTTCCTTTTAACTAACATGGTTCATTATGGGGGATCTGATATCTAAAGGCATTTTCTAAATTTGTGACTGGTTTCCATATTCTTAATCTAGGTGGAGGTCTCCTTCCAGAAACTTCTTAGTCTTGATGGTTCATTTATTATTTTATTTTATAGTTAGGTGCCCTCTGGCGGAGATGCGTTGCATTTTTGACGATCTTCTAGTGGGCTTTGTTGATTTTTTTATTTAAGAAAAATTAAGAAAGATGATAGAAGATTTGATAATCTTGAATGAAGGGACCGTTAGTGAATTATTCTATCATGGTTTATTGTAAAAGTTTGGAGTTCACTTTTTGAGGTCTTTTACAGTATTAATATGTTAACTCACTTCAGTCAGAATTATGTCCACTGTCCTTTACCCAGTACAGTGTTGGCTACCCGTTGGGTTATTTTTATTTACTTACAGGAATCCTGGAATTTGCAGAAAGAAAATATTTTTGTTAGGAGATTAAAGACACTTGCATCACAAATGTTCTAAACCATCATAAACCATTTTTTCTCCCTTCAAGGTTTAACATTTCGTCTTTGAAATGTGCCTTAGGCTAAAGTTTGGCATTAAACCTCTCAAGAGCAGATTTTGTTGTCAGATTTCTTTGAATCAGTCATGTTTTAGGAAATGCAGAAGATAGGCAGCATTACATTGATGCTTCTATGTTGATCCACAGGTTTTAAATTTTTGAGTCAAGAGAGGAATGACTGGTATTGGGCAACTTTCTAATGAGTTTGAGGAAACTTTCATGTGGGAGAGATTATCCTGTGTTTGTTTTTCACATGCCTTTCTTATACTTCCCACATAAACAACATATGGAAGCATGTTTAGGTGTAAACACAGAATCTACCTTTGTGATGTTTGGGTGTCTAGAGTGGCCTCAGCAATTATATGCTGTAAGAAGTCTAGAAACAAGCTTGTTACATCTTGAAAATGAGACTTCAATACTCTAATGCAAATCACTAGTAAAGTGTTTCTTTACAGATGTTAGAAATTGATATAAAGAATATGTTTTTGTTATTTTGTAGTTTTTGTAAGTATCTGTTTTGATGCCAGACTTCTCTGTTCTTCATCTTATTTTATAAACAACGGTGTCTCTTTCGCAACAGCAGCTGCCTGACTCTTGTGTCCTTCATAGTGCAGTCTTCTAACTCATGTTATGAATGTTTCACTTTTGTTGATTTTTTCATGAAAAACCTGTGAACATAGTTATTATTTTGCTTTTTGCTGTCCTATTTTAAAGGTCAACAAGGAGAAACAGTGTCACTGCACTCTTTAATTTAAAATTCTTTGCAGTTTCTCTATTACAAGTTTGCATGCATTGGCTTGATTTACTGTGAACTTGGAGACCACATCCTTCTTAATGTCATTAGGTTCATCACTGGCAGTTCTGTGGTCTGTTCTTTGGTAACACTGAAGCTTGACCAAGATTCACTTACCACAAAGAGAGTTGGGGAAAAAAAAAAAAAAAGATTTAGTCTATCTTTAAAATAGCCAGAATGTCCATGCAAGGCAAGGCATTTAGGGGAGTACTGCCTGTGCTAAAGCAGTACTCTTTATCTTTTAATTATGAAAAGAAATTCTGAATTTAATTTTGAAACAAAAGGTGTCACAGTTTTTGGTGCCCTTTTATAGCATCTGTAGAGACTCACTGATAGCATCTGACACAGCAGACCACTGACCAATCACCCTCCTGAATTAGTGCTTTACAGCAGGTTCACCTCATACTGCTGCAAGCTGCTGCTGAAGAGAAACTGTATTTTGCTGCAGTGGAAAATTGAATATGTCCTGTCACCTGCAGGAACTCAGTGAGAGGGGGGCTGCTGCCTGTCAGTGACCCGTGCCTTGATTGCATCTTGCCTGTGTGCAAGAAAGTCCTGTTGTCATTCTGAATACAGATGTTTGCCTCGAGTGTGTCAATATGCTGTTATTAAAAAAACAAAGCAGCAGTACAACATGATGTTTTGTGCTTCTTCATTCTGAGCAGCAGCACAAACCAAATTTGAATAGCATAAAAATTTGATCTTCCTTGGTGCCACTTCATTTTTTTTTTCATAATTGATGCATTAGAAGGCTTTGTTCCCTAGATCTTTTGTGGGAACATCTCTTTGGGGCATTGGATTTTAATTTCCTTTTCTTAACATAGGCCTTTAGGAGCTTGGAGGTGCTGTGTCTAACTTACTCTGATCCAGGTTCCATTGTTCTTTGTGACAGAGGACATGTTTCAGAGTGTCTTTCACCCTGTGCAGCTTAAGTGTGACTAAGTTAAAGATGTGGTACAAGAAAGTGATTCAGATATTTAGCCTTCTTATGTTCTTGAAAAAAACTTAATTGCTTCTGCTGACTGAAGATTCCCTATAGATGTAACAGTGAACTGGTGATGCTAAATAGAAGGCTTTATTCCAGTTTTTGGCCCTCTCTGAGTCTGAAGGAGCTATAGGCTTATTAAATACCTTCATTTGGTCCATCTTGTCCACATGATCACACTGAAGAGTCAGGCTCCTTTTCCTTTGATCTCCTTCTGCCTTTTTTTTTTTTTTTTCCACACAGTGGCTCACCTTCATTTGGTATCAGTTAAGGAATATATTTGGAGGGTCCGTGCATCTGGACTGTTTCAGAGCTTGGATCTTCAGAGTGTTTCATGGGCTGTGACTGAATCTGCTGAGGCTGAGCAGACGAGTCCAGCAGAGCTAGGGTCTCCTTGGCTAGTACAAGTTAGCTTGCAGATCCCTTCTTCTGCTGCTTTGCAACAGGATATTTTGTCTAACTTAATGTCTGGGTCTGGATGAGGGATCCTGGACAAGACCTAGGAGCTGAGGTCTGCTTTGGGTATTAGCTGGCATGTAGAGAGTATTCCACCTCATTCTGAATTGTAATGAAGTTTACAATGGAACTAAATAGCTTGTTCTCCAAAGCAAAGCACTTCTGCAATCCAAAAAAAACCAAAAATTACTATTTTGAATTTAGGTGTCTTAATGGTTGGGTAACATTTATTTCAGATATGGAAACTTCTATTAGGGTAGTTGGTTTCACCTCAATGTCATCTTTACCTTAAAAATCTCAGCTATAGTTGAAATCAGTAATAAAAGGCATATTACTGAGTATGTCTGTATTCAGTGAGTAAAGTTCAAATGCTTTCAGCTCAGCAGGTTGAATACATCTGTGTTCAGATCCAAGGCAGTTCTTATTAGAGCTACAGATGCATATAGGATCATCTAGCCTGCTGTGCTTGTATTTTGTAATATATCTACCAGCTTACCTTCTGGTGTGTGTATGCTTGTAGGAACACTGGATACAGCAGAGTAGGTTAAGAAAAAAAAGTGGGAAGTGGACTATGAATTTTCAAGCTTCTGTTGTTCTCTCAGCACTGTTTGATGCTTCTGATACAGTTTGTGTTTGTTGAAATTTTCTTTTAAAAAGGCTAAAGGATGAGAATGCATTCTTGGGAGGTCTTCTTCCACTTGCTTCTTTGATTATTTCCATAGAAATATAACTGTAAGAGCACCAAAGAAAGAGAGATGCTCTTTGAGATTTGACTTGTTCATTTTTATCTGTTGTTTACAAAAGGTGATAAATGCAGTGTATAACTTTTGTGGGGAAATACTCCTAAACTTTTCTACAACTGTTTACTTTTCTGCAACTGTTCAAAGAACTCTGAAGAAAAATGATGCAACACGTCCATAACATTAAATTTGAGAAATAATTGCACTCGGCAGTTTTTGTTTGCAGCAATGCATGAAATGCTGAAGGCTTTTGTACAGTTCAAAGAGCACATTCCACAGATCTAGCAGTTGTCAGTTGCCTGCAGGGATCATTTGAATTTTCAAGGGAAAAAGTATCAGAGTAATGCCCAGACCATTTGATTATGTACTCTCAGGTCTCTGTTTTTAAATTTCAACTGTATGAAAAGTTATTCAGAAATAAGCCATCTACAGATGTGGCACACCTTAATGTCAGTTAAATATTTTGAGTCAAATTTCATTGCTTCTGATTCCCTCTTATTGATAATAATTTAGAGATTAATATGAAAAGTAAGAGCAAAAAATAAGAAATGCTGTTGTTCAAACATGCAGGGATGGTAAAAGTAGATAACAGCAAAAGGAAATCCCTTTACATGTTGAGATCCTGTAATTATTTGTCAGGTTATTGCATTAGCCATATTGTGCAAGATACTCTGTGTTGCTTCACTGTAGGACAGCCCCAGTCAAAAAGGTAAACTGTCATCTGGTGTACCAAACTGGACAACTTGCCAGATCCTATATCATACTTGAAGCTCCATCACTGTCCATAAATGTGTTGACTGTCACTGTGTGTCTGTCTAAAGCTTTTGCTTATCTAACAGGACGCGATGTGCATATTTTTATGCTATGTACCCTAATAGGATTTTTGGTGAAATATTCCATGGTATTTCTCAGAGAGAAAAGATTTTTTTTTCTATTGCTGGATGATTATCTTTATTTATTCTGGCTGGGGGTTGTTGCAGAGCTCCAAAACTCCAGGGTCTTTCTGTTTTCAGTCATGTACAGACACAAAAAGTTTTAAACTAAGAGCCTCAAGAGCTTTGGAGCACAGATGTTTTTCCCATCATTTGTGCTAGCTGCTTGGTTTGTATTGCTGAAATCTCTCTCACCACTCTTCCTCCAAAGTACAGTGCCTTGAGCTGAACCCATGCCAGGATCTGATGGGAGCAGTGGTGGGATCGACATCCTCAAGCTTGATGCCTACCCTATAGTGTACTTTCCCTTCCTACAATCAAGAACTGAATAATCTGAAAAGAATAAAGAAAAGAATAATCTTTTATCCTGCAAATTGTGTGCCCATACAAGCCATGACCAGACAGTTTGTCCAGGAATTGCTGCGTGAAACAGTATCAAAAGCTTTACTTTTGACAGTCTCTCTCTAGCTTCCCTGTAGGCCCCCTTCAGGTACTGGAAGGCTGCTATAAGGTCTTCCCTATTGAGGAATGTCTGGCCTTCCTGGACAGCTTTGCTCTTTGGGACTGCCTTGTGAGGAACTCTTGCAACTAGTCTCTTAAACAGTCCAAAGTCTGTCCTCTGGAAGTCCAAGGTGGCAGTTCTACTGACCCCCCTCCTAACTGCCCGAAGAATTTAAACCTTTAGTATTTCATGATCACTATAACCAAGATGGTGTTCAATCATCACATCACCCACAAGTTCTCTGTTTGTGAAAAACAGGTATAGCAGGAAGCCTTCCCTAATTATCTCTCTCCCAGCTCTGTTAGGAAATGATCTCACACACACTTCAGGAACCTTCTAGACTTGTTTCCTCTCTTCTGTATTGTGTTTCCAGGAGATACGTGGTAAGTTGAAGTCACCCACTAAAACAAGAGGTAGTGACTGTTAGACTTCTCTCAGCTTCTTATAGAATATTTCATCTGCTTCTTGATCCTGGTTGGGTAGTCTGTAATGGACTCCCACCGTTGGAAGGCCTTGTTGGCCTTCCTCCTGTTTCTTACTGCAGACACTCAACCCTATCATCACCATCCTTGTGCTCAAGACAATCAAAACACTCCCTAAAATACAGGGCTAGACTACTGCCTCTCCTTCCTGGTCTGTCCCTTCTGAAGAGTTTATAGCCATCCAGTGCATCACTCCAGTTGTGCAAGTGATCCCACCATGTTCCTGTGATAGCTACTTTATCACTATGCACAAAGGCTTCCAGCTCCTCCTGTTTGTTGCCAATGCTGAATGCATTGGTGTAGGACACTTCATCTGGGATACTGATCCCGTCACCTTTTAGGTTGGAGAAGGACTAATTCCTACCTGATTATTCTCAGGTGCTACTGTTATTTCTAGACTTGCAATATCCCATCAGTTTGTTCTCACACCACTGTCTCCATTGGGATGGTAGCTGTCACTAGCATGATGTCCCCACAAACACTGATGTGCTGCCTCCATCAAACCTGATTTTACTGTTTTTCCCTTCACATCTCATTTAAAGCTCTTTTTATGAGCCCAGCCAACTCCTGTGCAAAAATCCTTTCTCCCCTTTGATACAGCTGTATCACAGAATCACAGAATGTTAGGGTCAGAAGGTACCTAGAAGATCATCTAGTCCAACCCCCCTGCCAGAGCAGGATCACCTAGACCATGTTACCCAGGAACAGACCCAGGCGGGTCTTGAGTGTCTCCAGAGAAGGAGACTCCACAACCTCCCTGGGGAGCTTGTTCCAGAATTCTATCACCCTAACTGTGAAAAATTCTTTCCTTGTTTTTACCCTAAACCTCTTGTGCTCCAACTTGCTCCCATTGCCGCTTGTCCTGTCATTGGATGACATTGAGAAGAGTCTGCCTCCATCCTCCCTACACTCTTGACTGAATGTTACTTGCAGGATTTTGCTGTTTGAGGTCATGTAATGTAAATGTTACTGGAACTAGGGATAAGAAGGTAGGATAATAAAGGAGCCTTTGTGCAAGCTCTAATTGCTTTTTCTTATGCAAATACCATCTCTTTTTGATGACCTGTCCAATGCTGTGCTTTTCTCCTGGGTCAAATAAATAGATGAATAATGGTAATCTGTATTACAGTCATCTCTTCAAATAATTTAACTGCCCGTTGTTTTCCATAGCAGTTTTTATATTGTTGTCTGCTGTTCGTTATTGCTTTATTGTTCTTGCCTCCTCCTCATTTCTTGTTTGCTGTACCTGAGAAACATGCTGTTCTAACTTCTCTTATGTTCTTCTTCTTTTATCTGGCTCCCAACTGGAAACTCAAGCATTACTCTGCTCTCTTTCCCTGTGCTTGAGTTTCTCATTTCCCTGGCTTGCTTCTGGCAATTTGCATTAGCTTCTTTAGGATGCAGGCTTTCCGTTTAGAAAATAAATTTGTTTTGCTTTCTGTACCTTAGGTACAGAAAACATTAGAACTAAAGAATGTGGAAAAAAGATACTGCTATCTGCCTGAGCTTGCTAGAGATAGTCACATTGCCACTGACGTGGATTCTGTGCAGTACCTCTGAACCCTGCAGCTGTCCTACTATGCCTATTTGCTTGCTTTCTAATCTCATGTTTCCACTTTCTCACATCTTCCCTCAATGTCTCATTCCACCCTAGTCCATGTTGTTCACAGCCTACATTAATGGAAACTGTCCTGGTCTGTTCTTGCTGTATTTACTCTCTCCAGCTTCCTCTGAACTCATAATTTTTTAGGGTAGAGCTGCTTCTTTTTTTTTTCCCCAAACTTGTCAAAAGATCTTTTGCTGCATTCCTTTCTCTCAGAGTGCTTTAAAAATAAGTCTCTGGAGCACATGTTTCTATTCATACTCATCTTAGGCATCTTCTCTAAATTTTACACTGTTCCAGAGCATTTTCATGAATTTTCTCTTTGATCCATGACTTTTAATTAAAAGTTCTAATTTAAGGACTTCTGTAACATCCATCAGTAAATGCTGTTTAAACGTACATTGTTAGGAGAATGGCAACAATGTGAGAAACAAACTTCTGTGCGACCTGTTTGTTCCCGAAAATGAAAATCTGGTGGCACTTCTGTTGCTGCAGCATTCTGCACACTAGTAAAAGATCATTTCAGATTCATATATATAGAAAATATATACATAGAGAAAAGTTTAGTAATTCAAAAGCAGAATGATATATAGCCATACTTGGAAAGATACTTTATAATATACAACATGATCTTGCCAGTACCGTAGCTAAATGTATATGAAAAATGAATTTCCAACCCTTTATCAGTTCTAAGTGTGCGTAGTCCTTGTATGTATAATCCAATAAAATTTTTATCATATATATCAATGCTTTATGTAGTTCATTTGCTGTATTAATTGTCAAAAACATTCTGAAATAAGTTCCTAGAAGTTATGTTGCTTATTGCACTGGGAGTGCTGGGTTCCTGATCTAGGGGCAATCCACCCCAAGTATATTCTACAAATTTACAATGGTTATAAAATTAAGAGTCAGTTCTTCAGAAAGAATGCTATAAGAAATACTCATCACATATTGTTTTACTGGAAATACATATCTTTGGGCTTTGTATTATTTTGAGGACCAAGTAAAGAAACATATGAGATTAGGTATACACAGAATGAAGAATTAATGTCTGTATAGCTGCTGAAGTCATTCATGTGCCATAGTTGAATTAATCTCCCCCATCACCTGAAATGAAAAGCACTTGTTCATTTGGTTTGCAAAAAAATCTGTCAGCACATTGCAACACAGCATGAGTGTATGATCAGCTGTATGTGTACGAACAGTGTTCTACATGGGACTATTGATTGCACTGTTTACTGAGGGGTTCAGATGGCTAAATCTCACATTTTACAGCATTTCCTTTTATTGGGGAGAAAATGTTGATCTCATATTTACTGTTTATAAAAAAGTTATTAATCAAATGGAAATATGTGCTGGTATAAGTTTCTGTCTAAGGAGAAGATAGAAGGGGGTGCAAATTCTGGAACAAAAAAAAATTCAGAGGTATCTCTGGTGACACAGATGTTAATAGGTGTGATTTTAATCTTTAAGATTTTTGTTGAGGTTGTTGGTGTTTTTTTGTTTGTTTGGATTTTTTTAAATTCCTAATGTGGATTAGTTTCTTCAACCTCCTTTTCCTAACAGTGAACAAAACTGACCAAGGCAATGTGTACAACTTCAAAGTAAATATTTAAGTAACGAGATAGATAAATGAGCAAAATGGTGGAGTTTAAAGCATTGAATAAACAAATTAAAACCCCTGTTTTAGCAATAAATTGGTTTAATGTGTGGTTAATTCTTATAAATCAAAAAGCTTGAAAAAGTATGATTGAGGAAATCCAATGTGTTTTCTTTAAATAATAATTGTGATCCTCTAGTTTTTCAGACTAAATGACATTTCAGTAAAACAAGGACAACTGGTTAATCATACATCCTTCAGATTTGAAAAGGAAATTTTCTAATTAGGGGAAGAGGTTATGTTACCTGCCTGGTTTACAGTGTGCTATGGAATGCATAAACAAAAAGTTGCATTAATGATCAGTTTTCAGCACAGTAGGCAATTAACAATGGGTGGTGCAAAATGGCAATGCATGCTGAGAAGGAACTTGGACTACTTCTCATTACACATTGGAAATTTTATACCAAGTAATGACATATAGGCGTTACTTTGTTCTTTTCACCTAAAATGTTTACTAAATATATATTGTCATGTCCAAAATAGTCTGGAGAATATTCATACAAGCATTAGAAAGCACTTTAAAATTAAGAAATTTTATGCTTTCAGTTTGAGTAATCTGTGTAGTCTGGCTAATTCAACTCAGAAAAATATAACAGGAACAGAAAAGGTCCAGAAAGGGCCACTTAAAATGATTTGAGGCATGAAAATTATTTCATCTGAATAGAGTATACAGAAAAATTACTTGAGTTTTAATATTATTATTAATAAAAGTGAAAAGATTTGGTATTTTAGATGGGTATGCATTTTCTTCTCAGCTTTGCACAAACTACACTTAATAGCTGTGTAGGAAATAATTGGCATTATATTACTTTTACATTTT
>JAOEGS010002251.1:0-16304 GCA_025447755.1 Corythornis vintsioides
CTTCATGGTCCTGCTGCCTGAATAACCATCATCAGGACACAGGATTGGGAATGAGACCTGGCAGAGGAGAAGGAAAAGGGAAGATGTCCTTGTCTGAGGGTAAACAGTGGATTCTAATCCTTGCCCCTCAACCTTTTCCCTGCTATGTGGAATAAGTATTGTGCAGAGAAATGAGGAGCAGTGGTTCATGAGCACCCTGGCTTGGTAGGAATCAGCTTAATTCACCAGGAAGCTTTTAAAGCAGAGCTCCCTAGGTTTTCATCTTGCATAAAGGTGACTCAGCTGAGATCCTTACCCTTGGGCTGCAGGTTACAATCCAGGCTGCCAGCAGGGAACATAAGAACTGATGATTCTTTCTGCCTGGACAATTGAGATTAATGTGCAAGGCAAGAGCTGAAGTGTCATCCCAAAGCAGCCCTGGAGCTGTAATAGTTCCTTCCCTTTGAGTTATTAACCCCCAGGGTGGATGCTCAGCTAATCCTTTAGTCAGCTACAGGAATCTCAGCCAGGAGATATCTGATTAGCCACCTATTTCTTCTGCTGTGACAGGAAAAGACTCAACCAAATGACACAGGGATAAAATGAGAGGACAAGTTAGGAGGTGAGTGGGCAAAACAGAAATGTTCTGGCTCAGGCTGGCAATAGAAACATGCAGAGTGAAGGTGGCTCCTTTTCCTTTCCATCACTGGTAGCTGCATTATGCTGTCTCAACAAGTTAAATGAGAGAAATAAAACCCATAACAAAGTCTTCAGCAGGGATGGTATCAAGATTTCTTTCAGGAAATAAGATCAAATCTTGACCAGGTCTTATTTCACTGAAAAGTTATAGCTGTAATCTAAGTCAAAGGAAAAAAAACACCCCAAACCAACAATTAACCAACAAACAAATTAATTACTGAGCATAATTTTTCCATATTAAACCCCAGCTTTATTGAAGGAAACACCTAAAACTTCAAATACAGTTTTCAGAGTCTATTCCCAAGGATTAATAGGCCAGGCAGGGAAGTTGCTGCCTATGATGTAACCCCAGGGGCACAAATTTCACCTGAACCACCTCCAGCAACAAGTTTCCACCAGACTCTGAACTCCTGATGAGAATCTTTTGTTGGTTTATAATTCTCCTGTGATAAAAATGGCTATTTTTTTTTCTTTTACACTGTTAAAATGTTTCTTCCCTGCTGTGTTTTTAAGTACTTTCCAAGCAGCTTTTCTTTCCTTGCTATTTTTACCCTTTCTAGATGAACCTGTCAAAAACTTTCCAACTTGTCCTGCTGCTGTTGTGACCAGAGCCATGAGCTGTGAAAGAAGCCTGCTAATGAGTTCATATTAGATGAAATTAAGGAACATTCATGCTTTGGGGAAAAAGAATCCTACCTATCCTTGCACAAAGATAGTTTTTCAATTACCCATTACCACTGGGGCAAGACACCCTGCATCTGCATTTAGCTCTTTGAAAACACCAGTGGAATGCAAAAGGCAAATCAAACACCAGGAATCACTGAGGAAGACCCAGCAGAACTAGAAGCTCCAACACAAATCCATGTGTAGTGAGTGTGCTTTTGCTTCCCTGAAAATAGAGTATAACTAAAAATAAAAAGGAAAAAAAAAAAAAGAATGGAAAAAATTATCTTTTCTTAATCTCTTTATTCTGAGAGATATGTGGAAAAGAGATACAGATTTAGGTCTTAAAGAATGATACCACAGCATAAAAACTCTTTATAAGCTGCAAAAATATACCCCTGAATTTGAGTGAAAACTATTGCTGGTCTAAAATGTCTATTTGTTGAAAATAGAATTTAAATAGGACAATCTGAACTGAGGGAAGAACAGAAAAAAAAAACCCAACAGATCTAAAAATAACCAGCTGCTATTAGCAGTTGCCAAACATGCCTTGGATCTGTAACATAATTCACCCTGGACCTGGAACAGAACCCTCCCTGCAAATCACAGTCCCCAGGTGCCAAGGTAAAAATGAGATCACTTGAAATTGTACCAAAATAACATTAAAAGAATCAGCTGATACCCTGGGCACGCTGAGCAGAGGCAGAGTTAATGGCACTTGGAGGTGTCCATCTGGGGATGTTCTCTCCACACCTCAGAAAACAACACCCTGCAACCTGAACCAGGTATTCACCACCTTTTGTCCATTTTCAGGTTGAGTAAGGCAGGAAAAACTTGAGGGGGTTGGCAGCTGGAGAGGTTTAAATAGGTGAATCTTGAAGAGATTTGGGTGTGGTGGGGAAGATAAAATAGCAACTGGGAATTGGCTCAAGGTGTTTTGCTGATTTGCTCAGCATCAAGGAACTGGGTTTGTTGTTCTTTGAAACCAAAGAAAGCAAAATGATACTTGTCCAGAGTATCCTCCTGGGATTCTGTGACTTAGGCAATAAGATAAATTCTAGGGGGTACTTCTAGTGAGTAGCCTCACAAACCATCAATATAATGCTGAATTAACTTGCCTCAAACCCATATATGATTTTAATGAAGAAGTTCTAAACATGAGAGGCCCAAGTCTGATTCCATTCCCAGCTCAATGAATCAGGAACACTCACAGGCAGCAAGATTTTCTGTTAGGAAGAATGAGTGAGTGACAGGCAACATCCTGGGCTCATCCTGGGAGCAGAGCATGGGAGTTATTCTGGAATGGTAAAAGGCTTTTTTTTTTGAAATCCATTTAAGTCTATTAGTGCTCCCAGAAAATGGTGCACTCACTCATTTTCTCAAAAAATAAAAATCCTGGGCTTAATGGAGCAGAGTGTCCTTTCACTACCAGTACCCAAGAACTCCAATTAGGCATTATTAAGCTTTTAAACTGAACTGAATGAATAGAACTGGTACTTACTGGCAAGATCCCAGTTCTAAAATGCTCTGTAATAAGCTACAGGAAAAAAAAAAAATGAGGGAGAGGTTATAAAACTGATGTCTTCTCCCAGCTGCTCCCATTTGGTTTCCTCCAAGGGTTGGAAGGTATTTATGAGCTCAACTTGTGTATGCACACCCACACCCAGGGGAAGGAGTGTGCAGAGGTCTAGGTGACCCTGCTCTGGCAGAGGGGTTGGGCTAGATGATCTTTCTAGGTCCCTTCCAACCCCTAGCATTCTGTGATTCTATGATTCTGGGATCTGTGCTGTCACAGGATGAGCTGGCAGGGAAGATTTCAGCTCTTCAGTGCATGGTGGGCTGGCTCCTGCAGCATCTCCCTCCAGGATTTGGCACGACCTCTGGAATTCTTGAAGGCACTCTCTAAATTCAGAGAAGATACAGAGCTCTAAGGGCTGCAGGATGTCAAGGAAGCACCCTCATAGATTCATAGATTCATAGATCTTAGGGGATGGAAGGGACCTCCTTAGCTGCCAAGTGGCTGGTGGCACAGTGTGATGACAAAGGAATCAATATCACAGCTTCTTTCTGTTTATTGTTCTGTTTGGTATGAAGGAAGTGTGGAAAAGACCCTTAGGATCATTGAGTCCTCACTGCTGCTCCTCCCCACACTCCTCCTCCAGACCCTTCCCCAGCTCCATTGCCCTTCTCTGGCCACCCTCCAGCCCCTCAGTGTCCTGCTGGGAGTGAGGGGCCCAAAACTGACCCCAGGATTTGAGGTGCAGCCTCCCCAGTGCTCAGTCCAGGGGTACAATCCCTGCCCTGGTCCTGCTGGCCACACTGGTGCTGATCCCAGCCAGAATGCTGGTGGCTTCTTGACCACCTGGGCACACACTGGCTCATCCTCAACTCATTCCAGCAGCTGTTTATCCTTTCTTTTCAAACACAGAATCAATTCAATACCCTTGACATCTTTTTAAGTAGAAACTCAGAACCATCATAACCAGAGTATCACAAATCAATGGAAATTATTCAGTCATTTCAGACAAGGCTAAATGCACCTTCACTTATTGAACAATGTGGATTTATTGTTCCATATTCTCAGCCCTTTAACACTGAAAGGAGAAACCTTCTCCTACAGTCAAAACCTTCCAGCTATTCCAGTGACCTCTACATTTAAAAGTCATTCTTTCAGCTGGAGGTAAGCAAATGAGAATTTGGGGACATGATCCCCCAATGAGAATTTGGGGACACAATTAAAAATCTTGCATACAAATAAGTAGAGGTGATTATTTATTAAAGTAATAAATTCCCCAAATCCACTCAGGGAGTTCTTATTAATTGGCATTTGACAAAATGTTGGAGTTTTATAGGTGGTTAAAAATCAAGATCAGAAGAAGAAAGCTCTATGACATGAGCTCTCCTGAAGAGCAAGGGAATTAGATGCTCAGAACCAGTTTATTTATGTTCTTTCACCTTCTGGGTATTTTTGTTTCTCCTTTTCCAAGCCTGCTTTGGTCCTCCTTGGAGGAATGTAGGAGGTAAATATATATCCAAGGGCTACTGAGACTAAAGTAGTGGGTTTTGAGATAATCTGTAAAATAGGGAGAATGATTTAACAATTGTGATGCATTTTTACTTGTCAGCCACGTGGCATTTGGTTAGGAAGAGAAGAAACTAAACACAACTACTCCAGATGCTAAAACAATCTTTCACCTTTTGTCATTTGCTTCCTTTTAAACTCTTTGCTTTATAGATATTTTTCAACTCTTTCCTTTTATTGGTATTTATGTGCTCTTGAGTTTCTTACTTTCTTCGGTTCATTTCCCCCCCCTATAAATGTTTGCTTATTTTACTGAGTTTAGGAAGATTTTCATTTCACTTGTCTTAGTATTTTTTCTTCTGTTGTTTGGTTTGGTTTTGGTTTTTGACCAGAAATCTACACGGATGGATTAGCAATGTATCTGTTGCTTCTCTGTGCTGCTTTTTTCCCCTCCGGGCACTTTTCAGAGTACAGAGGAGAAATGCTAAGGGATGTAGACTGGAGGATGATTAGTTTTCTGCATAGATTTGCCTCTTTGCTCTTGACTTCTTCAATTCTTCTTCCCTTCATTGTACTGGCACCAAGGAGCTCAGCACATCCTTGTGCAGATGGTTATACTGCCAAAACCCACATCACTCACAACAACTGAAACCTGCTGTTTGATGCTGGGCAGTGGGGAAGAAAAGCCCTCCAGTGAAAATATAATTCCTTAGACCTGGTTTCTGGTATTATTGCATTTAAGAGCTTGCTGGATACTGGGTGCTGCAGATCCTGGATGCTGCAGAGATGCCACAGAGCTCCTCCGAAGGAGCATCCATGCACTTGCTAGAGACCTTCATGGGGTCCCTGCACTTGCACAGCTCAGCATTAGGGTGATTTAGGGCTGAGTGATGAAAATAAGAGAAGTTTTCACTAAACCAGCCCCTTTTCACAGTAAAGACACAGTCCCTGTGCCCACCGCTTGGCAGCATCTTCAGCCAAGCGCTTTACTCATTGGGAAACGGGAACTATGTGCCGGATAAAAACAAAACACTTGGATGGGCAGCTGGATGAAGAAGGAGGGGGGACGGCTGCTGATCTGAGGACACTGCTCTGCCTTTCCTGGCAGCTCCCTGCCCTCTCTCCCCGCCCTGCCCGGCCCCGTCTCCCCGTTCCCCCAGCCCCGGAGCCGACACAAGATGGCGCCGCAGCCCCCGCAGTGAGAGGCGGCGGTCCCGCCATCGCCAGCCGGGGTCAGGCTGCGGCCAGCGCAGCCCTGAGGGGATCCCCTCGGGAGGCGAGGGGGGAGAGTTACAAGCTACGGACAGATCGACGCGTTGGAAAGTTTGTTTTCAGCCCTGGTTACAAGCAGAGATCATGGTTTGAAATGGAAAGTGGGTAGATTTAGGCTACGTATTAGGAAGAAATTTGTTATGCAGGGGTGTGGTGAGATGCTGACCCAGAGGGGTGGTGGCTGCCCCATCCCTGTCCCCATCCCAGGGGAGGTTGGTGCTCTGAGCACCCTGCTCTGGCTGCAGATGGCTCTGCTCCCTGCAAGGGGTTGGATCAGATGACCTTGAAAGGTCCCTTCCCACCCAAACCATCCCATGATTCTATGAAATGGCATCCTAACTTAAAAAACCCAATCCAAATGCTTTGGCCACTTGTGTCTTTCCTCCAGGAGGGTGGCAAAGGATGGCAGAGCAGGGGACCCAGAGCAGGGGACCCAGCAGTGCAGTGCCCAGGGGGTGTTGGAATCTCTCCAGAGAAGGAGACTCCACAACCTCTCTGGGCAGCCTGGGACAGGCTCTGACACCCTCACAGCAAATAAGTTTTCCCTCATCTTCATATGTATATATACAATGTAATCTGAGGGCATTACAGAGTTTTAAACACAGTGGAATAACCAACCAACCAAACATACCAAACTGATTTTTTTTTTACAAGCTTTTGCCTTTTCACATTTCTGTGCCTTCAAACACAGGCAAGGTGAGGCGTAAGAAAGTCTTTTCCTGGAAGCAAAAAAAACCAAGGAACTCTCAGAATAAACCTGCTGAATTTGCCAAAGTTTGCTGTTGGGTCTCTGCTCCTCCAAAATCTGTTACCTCTGTGGAGAGAGGGAAGGAGTAAAGGGAAGAGGGGCTGTGTAATGCTTCACATGGTAGGGATGGAGTACAGGCGAAGGGCGTGTAGTAGGAAGGTGCCTGTTTCCTCATCAGAAGGTTTCTGTGGTGACTGTTGGGAAGCAGGGAGCAGCAAAATCCTGGATGTGAGCCCAGAAGGATCGACATCAGGTTTCCTGCTGCTGAGTCACTGCCCAGCCACACTTGGCACTGGGAGCTGGGCACTTGGGCAGGATGTGTATAAATAAACTCACCGATGACTCCACGGATGTGCAGTCCTCAAAGTACTAAAGACCCCGTGCCAGCACATCAGAGAATGGGGATTTGGATCTAGTCTGAAGCTAGAAAGAAATTTGGGGAAACGTGGTGATGAAAGGCCAGCATTAGCTGAAATCGGCCATAATTGCTATTTCCAGAGGGAGCCTGGCTGATAATAACATTCTTGTCTTCCCTGCCCTTCCCTGAGCACAAAAATACCTCGTTCAGCTGTGTGAATCTCCAAACTGAAGCCAAACCTGGAGGAGCTGTAAGAGCTGCAGATAATGTTCTCATTTGGCAAGGGTGGAGCGATGTCCAGAGCTGGGTTATGTCTCACCAAGCAGAACAAAACATCAGAGCAGCCAAAAGCTCTGCCCCATCTTATGTAAAGCCTTGGTTGGTTTTGGTGAGGACAGAACCACAAGGAAAACCTAATAGTTTTTTTAAGAGAGCCATTAAAAGGTTTTTTTTTTTCAGCCCTGCAAGTTATTTTCATTAACAGTCTACATGTCCATGTGGGAACTTGACTAAAAATTGGAATTTTTAGTTATTATTGTTGCAGAATTTCATGCAGAACCTCACCTTTGGTGTATTACCACACAGCCCTCAGCCCTTCCACCCAGGACCTTCTGTTTCAGTCAGACAAAACCAGGGGAGAAAATCTTGGTGTTTTCTTTCAGGACCTGATCAAAGAATTTCACCAGGTTGTCAAAGGAGGGCAGTCTCAAGTAAAGCAAAAGGTTTTGAAAACCCCAAAGCCCGTGACAAAGATGCTCCATTTGATGCTGAGGAGTCACTCGGGCTCGATTTGCTCCAAGTGTTTTTATGGAAGGTGGTGAACCAACAATGCAGGATTTTAACCTTTAAAGCACAATACAGAGCAGAGAACAGAGAGGAGCTGATATTCCAGCGAAGGGAATAGTAAATAATAAACAAGGCTCTTAAGAAACATGAAAAACTGAGGCTGTTCTGTGGCTAATAGATAACCGTGACAGTACCCCGAGGGTAAAGGTGGGAGAAAGCAGCTACAATGAGTCTTTTCAGAGCAATGTATCTTTCCTAGAATGAGGCAACAAAAAACCCACAGAAGACGAGTTGTCTGGATGTGTTATTAATGCAGGAGGAAGAACTGAAAGTGTCTTTGGCTCCAGAGAGATATCTGCCTGCATCACCCGTCTAAGAACAAGGGCAGAGCACTGAATGACACAAGGAGTAATGGATGAACAAAACAAACTGGCTGTAAATCTGCGAGTAGGATGAAGTAGGAGGCAGTAGTGACAACTTGCTAAAATGAAACCAGTGAATCTGAGCATGAAATGTATCTCTGGAGCACCTCTATTAGCTGAGAATACAGGTGGGATGCAGAAGACAAAGGTTGTTTATTAGTGGGCTCGAAAGCCTGTATTGAGAGGGAAATAAAGCCAGTGATTGGCAGTGCTGAGAGTTGTCTCTGGGGAGCTTCTGTAGGACACAGTGACTTAGTATCTGCATCCTTCACTGGCAGCTTGCTCAGGACACTGAGTGCTTTGCACCAGAAGGCAACAGAAAGGTCTCCTCCAGCCTAGGGAGCAGCTGCTGGACCTCTAGGGCATGAAGACCTCAAATAATTTGTCCACCCCCCATACAAATATCACATTTTCAGCAGGATATATTTATCTGGTTAATGCATTTATTGCCAGCTATGATTTTGCTTTAAAATAAATGCATTCTTTAGAGTAAAGGACAACCCAAATTTTAAATAACCAATCATCCAGGGCTTGGGTGGGAAAGCAATTTCTCTCTAAAATGTTTTTCTCTACATAAGAGCAGTTCCAGAGCTGGGTGTGCTTTCTGCTTTACTGACTTCTTCACAGCAGCCCTAGTGCCTGTCTCTGCTCAGTGCTCATGTTCAGCCACTTCCAAAAGCTTTCACACCTTTGGCCTGATCACTTGTAGTTTTTCATCACTCCTCTGGGCATCTTCCACCATTTGGATGGGCCAACCATGAGAAGCTTTTTTATCTACAGCTAGTTTATCTCCTTGTGTATGTGTGATATTTTTTTTTTAATTACAAGTATTATTAAATTACAAGTATTTGAAAGTATACTCAGCAGCTCTGTATGCAGTTAGCTTGGTCAAAAAGAAGAATTAAGGCTGACAAAGCTTCTTTCTTCCATGTCCTCTCCCAACACCACCCCAAACTTCACTCATTTTACCCTCCTTTTTTTTTTTTTGCCTCAAAAATAGCCATAGTTTTGGGTGGAAGAGCCCTTTAAGATCATCAAGTCCAACCAGTAACCCAACAGCACCAGGTGTCCTGGGTCCAATTTGGGTTCATCCCCAGCAGCTGCTGGCCCAGTCAGCTGGGAGGGGCCACAACCAAGATAAACAACCCAACCAGCCAATGGGAGAGTCAATGCCATGCTGATGGATGTCACACCCACTCCATAAGGGGAGAGCTGGGGAAGGGGAGCTGCCTGCTGGTGACTCATTCTGGTGTGTGGATGGAGCTTGTGGCTGGAGCAGGGAAAGTGGTGTCTCAGGTACAGCCTCACAGCTTCTGTTGCTCTCTTTGTCTATCATTATTGCTGATGTGTTCTTCTCTCTTTGTGTTGTTTTGTTAAACTCTCCTTATTTTATATGATATATACACTTCTCACTATTTTCTTCCAGTTCTACTCCTCTTCTTCTCTAGGAGGCTTGAGGCTCTTTCCTCTTTCCTATCACTTGTTTTTTGGGAGAAGAGACCAACTCCCTCCTGGTTCCAGCCTCCTGGCAGGGAGTTGTTGAGATCCAGAAGGTCTCCCCTGAGCCTCCTTCTCTCCAGGCTCAACAAGCCCAGGTCCCTCAGCTGCTCCTCACAGGGTTTGTGCTCCAGACCCTTCCCCAGCTCCATTGTCTTTTAGCTGTCAGGCAGCATCTTACCCTGCCAAATCCTCCAAGAAGACAGACTTCACCTCTCTGTTCCCTGGGAAAGGACACCATTGATCCCTCATCACTAATGATTAATAACAGAACAAAGACACTGAAATATTCCCTTCCCCTGCCTCAAATCTGTCAGCTGAGAGCAGAAAGAGTCCTTCTGGATCTTGACAGCAATTGATTTTGCCCTGGGGTCAGCCCCATCTCCCCTCTGCCTGGCAGAGGATGGGCTTGCAGAAGAATATCCTGAGAGCAGACAGACCCAAGGGAAGTTTTGGCTCAGCTCTCAGCCATCTGTGTGCCAAGAGCTTCATCTGGAGGGCAGGAGTCCAAGAAGCCAACTAGGCTGAGCTGACTGTGGGATGAGAGCTGGTTTTTGGATGGGCAGGAGGCTGGTTAAATGGTTGGAAACTGGGAAGCTCCTCCTGACTTCTCTCACCTGGTGTGTTGCATAGAGAAGAAAGGGAGTTTTCCAGCCTGTGCCCTGGAACTTTGTGAAGCTGTAGGTTTGTTACCAGGAGAAAAAAGGAAGAAACATAAAGGACACTTGCTAAACACAACCAGTATCAGCCACAAGGTGCTAAGCTGTGTGAGAAGCTGGTATAATAACTAAATAACTGGGAAATGGACAGTAGCTCTTCTTCTGGCACTTAAAAAATTCTTTTATACCCAATACTTAATTTTATCAAAGAAGAAGGTCAAATAGAACTCATATTATCACTTCCCTTAGTGCTGCCATTTCAAACAGCCCATTTTTATTTATTTCTTTTTCAGAGGAAAGGGCTTCATTCTCTCTACAGAAATTCAAGTAAAACCAGAAGAAAAGAAAAACATTTGTTCTCATTTGTCATCACTCAAGACTTGCACAACCACGAGTATCTGCTGACCTCCTCAGCAGTGTATGAACAGAAAGCTTTTCATGTTGAAAGCAAGCAGGCTTTCTGGAAGGAGTAAGAAGAAAATATTGTTGTTACCTGTGTGATTAACATGGGCACTCCTGAAAAAACCTGTTCCTTTAAAAGATGTGGGAGTAGTGAAGCTTCAGAGACAGCTGAACAGCAGAAGGGTGAGACAAAGGTCCAGAAACCTATTTAGCTACAATCTGCAGGTTTCCAGGTACATCCCATCATGTACCTAATGATTCTAATGGAGAGCAAATCACAGTTGTTTGTTTGTTTAAATTATAGATAACAACCCTGCCATAAACTTTGTGGAATGAGAAGAGGAAGAAAAAGAAGAGGACTAAAAGTGCAGTGCTGGGAGCTGATGTTATCCTGAGATAACTCTGCAGGTGTTGGGAGCTCAGCTGCATCTGCCACCAAGAACATGGTGCAATTTATTATTATTTTGTTTTTGAATGCACATTTCTCCTTGGGGAAACAATGGCCTTAATGGCAAAGCTTTGAGGGAAAGAAAAAATCATTAGTCAGAAAGAAACCCTGGTGAGCCACCCAGTCACTCAGGAATTGAAGAGCATTCTTGTTCCCTGTAAGAACACATGTGGGTTTGAAAAACAAGGAAGTGTTGCAAAAGGAGGGAGTAAACAGAGGGAATTCATCTTTGGATGTTGAAAGTGGATTAAATCCAGTGTCTCCTGGATATATATATATATATAAATTAAATCAAAGCTTTTGTAGCCTTGAGTTCTGTTTTTTTCTCTTAGGTTGGGAAGGAAAATTATATTGGTGTTTATAGTCAAGATCAGCTCAGTGTGAATTCAGACCTCCCTTGGGGTCATGAGGGAAATGTTGGAATTTCTCTATTTTATGTTATTTTTGGGAATGAATGAAGAGAAATTATTGTAATGAGGCTTTCTGGTCACACTTAAATATACTATGACATACAGTATGGCAACCCTCTTCAGCTACATTTTTTTATGATATATAAACATAAATCTCCTCCATTTATGGAAAATAATATTGAGAGGAATCAAAACTGGCAGATTATTCACCCTCTGACCAATATAATGAGTGCTGATGTATGTCACTTATACACAAGGCTTAGTAAAGAGAGGAGACCATGGAGCATCTGTCACTCTTTCCATTAGATACTTGAGTAATGAGATTCCAAAAGCTTTTTGAAGCCTTGGTGTCAGCCTGGAAGATCTCCCTGCTTTGTGTCCACTTCAGATAACCCATTTCTTTTCATTTGCCAGATGATTGAATGCTTTGAAAGAGATGGACTGGGCATCAGTAACACCAGAGAGAGCTGCAAACTGCAGATAGCAGGAACCACTGCAGGTATTGTTGTTACACAACCTGCCAGGCATTTTTCTTTTTTTTTCATATTAGTCAAATGTACCATGACAAACAATTTGGTAAATTTGCCATTTCAAGCAGCCATGTGTAGAAAAGCATCCCAAGTTTTCCAAATGCATAAAAAATGAGAGTATATTGTTAAGATTTTGGGACCCTTGGAAGGTCCCTCCAACCCAAACTCTTCCATGATCCTATGACAGCCACTTGTCCAAGCAATTGAGTTGTCTCCTATTATATTTTGAAGCCTCTAAGTGTCCCATTTGATGGATGTATTACTAGGAGGGACAAACAGACATCCCAAAGCTACAAATTAGGCTTCATTTCCCTAAGCTATAAATATGGTGCTGAATGGGCCCTGAATGGGAACATTTGAGCTACCCCAATGTTTCACTGGCAATTAGAGAAGAAAAAGAACTTTCTCTGCAAGTCATTGTGAGCTGCTTCAAAGCTGTGGTCAATTGGCACTGACAGACCTGAGAAGGTTTATTCTACATTATTTTCCACCACTCTAACTTGCCAGCTGTTCTTTCTCCTTCAGACTTCTGACAAAATACAGGTATGTCAATAGCAGCTCCAAAATGTCTCTCTCTAGACAACTAGATGGAGAACATTAATGTTCAGGGTACAATGAAAGCAAGATAACAACTTCTAGTCTTAAGCTTAATAGGACAAGGTGATCTAATAGTAAGGGCTCTTTTCTTTCCAGACTCATGAGTCAGTCTTCCCACAAGCACATAAGTATAATTTTAGAATTTAATGGGCAATAACTGGTCTCTTGAATTGCCCCCAAAAGCTTGCTTGGTTAGGATGGTAATTACCTGGAAAAAAGATGAGTCTGTATGTGCTAAAATAAAAGAAAAAAAAAATATATATGTGAAAATGTGGGTGAACTCAGCAATATAAAGTCTGTCCTTCATATAGGACCTCAAAGAAGTTTTCTCTGCTGCCTTTTTCAACTCCTCTCTGTCTCTTGGCCATGGTTTCTACCCCAGGTGGACTCTCCCCTGTTCCAACACCGTGAGCTAAGCTGAAGACGTGGCAGCCAGTGGCTTGGACCTGAGTTGTAAGGCTCAGCTGGATCCAATTCTTCATCTCACCAAAGGCTGAGAGGTTCTTGTTAGTGTCTTGTTCCATTAGGACAGGGCTGTTAAAATGCAGAAGGGATTTCTTTGGAGCTCTAACCCCTTGGCTGGCCAGGACACAACGATGGGATTTATTAGCATGCAGTGTACAATAAGTAGCAATCAATACTTCAGTTTTGGCACAGCTTAGCTCTGCAGAGCAGGCTGTAGATAAACTTCATGCCAAATAGCAGCACAGGATTTAGTGCACTACAGATGTATCTGGAATATTTGATTTATTTTTTTTTTTAAAAAAAAGAGGTTATGGAAAATATTTGGCAGTTTCTGGAGCATGCAGCAAATATCACATTATATACCATCTGTGACTGTATAGCTGAGCATCTATAATGTACTAAAAAGATGTTGTATCAGTGGCCTAGAAGAAGTTTCATCTCCTGTAAAAATACCCCTATTTTTCAGATTTCTAATTAGGCCAGATTTGTTTCTTTTGGAAGCAAAATCACATTTGTGCTAAGCTCAGCTTAACATCCTTGAGGTAAGGTGTAAAACTTCAACTCCTAGAACCAAAGTCTATAGTCTTGGATTAAAAATGTTCTTTCTAGGACAAGGGGAAAACTGTTTTCTGGATGCTGAATCCCAATTTTTTTCTGTCATTGTCAACTGGCAGCAGAAAAATTCTTTTTATTCCCATTAACTGCTTTTCAGATGAGGCAGCATTTCAAGAACTGCCACGAAATCATGATGAAATCACCTCCTGAGCTCAGTCATTAAGCTAATGCAACACAAAGAGCACACACTAGAGCTAAAACTTGGCTTATCCCTTAGTGGAGCACTTAGAAGGGTTGCTGTATTAAAGAGGAGCAATATTCTGTTTCCCATTAAGCTCCTGGGGTATGGATAGTTGTGAAGAGAACCACCTCAGGGAGGAAAAAAGTCTTTTCCCCTGAGCCATTAGGGATTGAAGAAGACCCTGCTGAACATCAATCAAAATCCACTTGATTTCCTCTCTCTTTTCAAGGTCGTGAGCAACAGGAGAGGAAATCATGCTGTAAAATCCCAAATAAATGAACACATAGAAACATGACAAGAGAAATCAGAATGCCTGAAGTTGGAAGGGATCTCTAATGGTCATCCAGTCCAACCCCCCCCAGCAAGGAGGAGAGACAACCTCAACCAGAGCAGAGTGCTCAGAGACTCATCACACCTAACTTTGAATGTTTCCATGGATGGGGCTTCCACCACCTCTCTGGGCAACCTGCTCCAGTGTTCAACCACCCTCAAGGTAAAAAACTCCATCCTAATGTCCAGTCTAAGTCTACCCTTCCCTAGTTTCAAACTATTACCCCTGGTCCTACTGCTACACAACCTGTGAGCAGTTCCTCCCCAGCTTTCTTGGAGACCCTAAGGAAATATCTTATTTCTCTTAATTATTTCTCAAATTCTGTTACACTCAGTCAGATTTACCTGAATAAATCTAATCCTTTCCACACCAGACCATTGCTGAGTGATAACAACAGGGTCCCTGTGAAAAAAAAATGTAGTAGCAGATCCCTTCTTTGACATGCTTCAGCTTAAAATGTCACACTCATCCTTTCATCACTGCATGTAGGATCTCTGAGACTTTCCAGCTCCTCTCTGAGAGTCACCAGGACTTTGGCAAATTATGAACATATGAAAAAACAGAGACTGGTGACACATCTACTCCAGAAAGGCACTGAAGAGCAGCAGCTCACTGCCAAACTGATGTGCTGTGGAGTGGCTTCTGTCTGCACTGCAAAGCTTAGAAGTAGGTTTGTATTTCTGTGAGGTGCTGTGAAGGTGATAACAGTGTGGGGGTGGTGTGTTGGATCTTCTGTCTTCTCACTCATGGCCAAATTGCTGTGTCAAAAGGACTGTTGGGAAGTATCTGTTCCATAGGAAGCAGTGGTGCTGCTGCACTAATCAGTGTGGATAGTGTGGTTGATTTTAATTGGACTTTGGTCCAACATGGGTCTTTCTCTTGATCTTTTATTATAGAATCTTCAAATCAGAGAGTCATCAAGCAATTTTGGTTGGAAAAGACCTTGAAGATCATGGAGTCCAACCCTTAATTCAGCACTGCCCCATGGTCCTCAGCACCACAGCTCCAGGGCTTGGAAACCCCTCCAGGGCTCACAGGAACCCCACCCCTGCCCTGGGCAGCCTGGGCCAGCCCTGGAGGGGAAGAAATTGTTCCTCAGCTCCAACCTCAGCCTCCCCTGGGGAAACTTGAGACCTTTTCCTATTGTCCTATTGCTTGTTCCTTGTGAGAATGACCCCCCCCCCCCCACCAGCTCCAACCTCCTGTCAGGGAGTTGTTGAGACCAAGTGAGGAGGTCTCCCCTGAGCCTCCTTTTTTCCACTCTAAACAACCTCTCTTCCCTCATAAGACTTATTTTCTCAATCCTTTGCAGTTTCTGATGTCCAACCATTTCCAGTGTCCATGTAGTGTGGGATTCCTATGTGTGTGAAGACTGCCAAGGATCCAAAGTCCCTGGGAATGAAGCTTCATGGTGAAGTATCTAAATTCTATTTTCTTTCTGGCTTAGCAGCAGCAGACATAGTACAGTGTCTGGAACACCCAATGCCAAACCAGTCACCCCATCCAGTTTTGGTTTAATGTTGTTTTTATCTTCTACCACCACAAAATTATGGATAGATATTCCAACTTCAGTGCTTGTGAACTAGCTTTGTATTTGATGTATCATCTCTTTACAGTATTTCCAGAAGGTTATGTTGCATGGTGGGTTGTGTTCTGGTTCATGTCATGGTTTTATAGCTGTATAAAAGCCAATGGAAGACATATAAAAAATAGTTCCAGATTCAGTCTCTAAACCAAATAACTGATTAAAGCAGATGACAGAATTATTTCTTATATAGTAAGTCAGCAGGGTAGGTGAGTGACTTCTTTCTGGAAACCTAGGAAACTGCTGATCTTTGACCAGCTGTCAGTATATATAGTTGTTAAACTTCAGTGTGCAGAGTTGGCTTTACTTTTTAAAGTGTCTATTCTGTCTCAAAATATTTTCTCTTGAAGGCCCTTTAATAAATACATGAATACTTTTAAAATGTTGGCCTTTATAGCAGGTATTATTGATACCAATATTCCTGGAATACTTAGTCGTGGTTGTGAAATCTTATCTAATGGTGAACCAAATTTTTATTGCTTTTCCTGGATGAAATTAAGGAGCAGCCACATTGCTTGGACATGCTCCATTTCCCCATGTTATCTTATGGCAAGTCATTACTACAGACAGTTTGAAACCAGAATGTCTGGGATGACATATAATCTATGGGTGCCTCTGGAACTCCAGTAACAGAG
>JAOEGS010002252.1:0-12346 GCA_025447755.1 Corythornis vintsioides
CTCCAACCTCAACCTCCCCTGGGGCAACTTGAGGCTGGTTCCTCTTGTCCTGTCCCTTGTTCCTTGGGAGCAGAGCCTAACGCTCCCTGGCTGCACCCTCCTGCCAGGAGCTGCCAGAGCCACAAGGTCTCCCCCTGAGCCTCCTTTTCTCAGGATGCACACTTCAACAGCCTGTTAGACATGTTAAGCAAGAAATGAGTAACTCCTGAGCATGCCTTCACACACCCATCTCCAAGACCTTTAGTGGAATAAAGCAGTTAATATAAAAGATTGCACATTGTAACTGCTTATGTCTCTGGAGAATAACCTGTGTGCTGTCTCCTGCAGAAGTTATCAGAGCATTCACTCTCAGCGTGATATTGGGATGATTATATTGTTTTTCTCTTGCCTGGAGAAACTGAGGCAATGGTAAAAAAGGTGCTTTTCCCAAGGTTTGAATCAGAAGTAGGATTCTCAAACGCATTTTCTGTTCATTTACTTATTACTCAAAGGCAAAATTGCCCTTTATTAAAAGCATAGAGGCACTTTCTGTAACACGGGTTGAAATGGAAGTGTTTATACCTGTAGGAAGCAGTAATTATAGTTTATATCACATTAACCACTGCCAAGCACTACTATGCTTCTACTTTTGAGAACTGCAGGCTAGTGAGGATTAACTACTTGGCACCAAGAGCCATTTGAGCTGGCACATGGCAACAATTATCTACAGTGCTTTTAAAAATGCATATGGCATCAAACACCCCTCCCTCCTCCTCAAAATACTCTGTATTATTGTTGCAATCTATTAAAACAAGGGAGATTTTGGGTATAGGTTTGATAAATCTACAGTTAAATTATGTTGTAGGAGAAAAACCTCATCACTGGGTTAGAGTGGTGAAAGATGGCAAACACTCCAGTGTTACTGAGGGAAGAATGGCTTGAAAAAAGCCAAATTCTTTTCTGAGAATGACACATATGTTTGAACTCCTCTGCTACGGTTCATTTGAATTTGATTCCTAATTACTGCAGCTCTGTTTTTGTGTTGTGCATAAATACATATTCCTCTGTGATTAGGGCCTGCAGTAATGCAAATGGTTAAACTCTCTGACATGGGGGGGAAAAAAAAGAGGAAAATTTAAACAAATAAAGATTTCCAAAGTGGCAGGAAAGTATCTACTCGTTTCAAACACATGATTATCTTCCTGTCTTTCAAAAGGAAAGGCCTTTTGAGGCATAGAAATATGCATGTGAATAGGAACATATTGAAAAGCCTCAGCTTTCAGGTATAATGCTTTTTCAGTTAGAAAGGCATAAGATGGGAGAACTTTCAATTCTCTCTGACACCCTTAAAGAGAGCTGAACACACCAGCCTGGCATGATCATTTCCATCCCAGCTCCAGCCAGTTCTCCCAGCTCCTGATTCTTCACTCCCCTTCTGCTAAGCTGTGGTGATATCCCAATTAAAGCCTCATCAGAGAGCAACAAGCAACCCCTGCTTAGCTGAGCTGGACCTAAATTCATCCTACCTTGGAACAGAAAGAGTGGGAGCAGGAGCAGGGAGGGGATTGTCCCCCTGTGCTGGGCACTGGGGAGGCCACAGCTGGAGAGTTGTGTCCAGCTCTGGGCACCTCAACCCCAGAGAGATCTGGGGGGGCTGCAGCCAGTGCAGAGGAGGCCACAGAGCTGGGGAATCCATCTGATGAGGAGATGGAAGGAGCTGGGAATGTTGAGTGTGAGGAAGAAGAGGCTGAGGGGAGACTCCTCACTCTCTCCAGGCCCTGCCAGGCCATTGCAGAGAGGCTGGTGCTGGGCTCTGCTCAAAGGGCACTAGTGCCAGAAGCAGAGGGGCTGGATTCAGCTGCTCCAGGGGAATCCAGACTGGGCAGGAGGGGAAAGAGCAGCCAGAGGCTGGCACAGGCTGCCCAGGGAGGGGTTGAGTGCCCAGCCCTGGGGGTGTTGAAGTGTTATTTGGATGTGGGTTTGAGGGACATGGTTTAGGGGTGTACACTGTAAAGTAGGGTTCATGGTTGGACTGGATGATCCCAAGGGGATTTTCCAGCCTGAATGATTCTCTGATTCTACAATTTCAAGAGCTTATAGGACACAGAGCCCATAAACAGGCTGAAAAGCAGCTAAAATGGAATTTGAGAAGAAACCTTCACCTTGGAAGTATTAGTGTAGAAATGACAGGGTTTTTTTTTTCCAGGTGGGATGACACAAATAGAGAAAGTGAACGTTGTCTATTTGATTCCTTTGGAAGGAGGGGGGAGTCAGGGATTTTAAAGGCATCAGGGTAATGCCCAAGACAAATTGGTTTTACTCTCCTCAAAGCAAATACCTGGCTGAGCAGAAGTTGTCACTAGGCTTGTCACCAAGTCTGTTATTCTGATTTTCTTTCTCCTCTCCTCTATTTTCTCCCCATTTTGTTCCTACAAACCCTCCTGGCCATCCTGAATTTGAGTTCCTACCCACACCTTCAAAGCTTTTTCATTTTAATTTCTGGGGAGTCTCCCTGCCAGGAGCTGTCAGAGCCAGAAAGTCTCCTTTAGGAAGTATCCTAAAAAGTCAATATTTTACTACTCAGGTGGTTCAATCTCAAGTTGCAGTATTTTCTATGTTACTTTGACAAAGAAATCCAAGAAAACCACCTCACTGGGGGGTGTTTGAAATCTGGTCTTCACTTCATACAGTATTTGTTCCCCAAACTTCAACTTCTCTGAAGGAAAAGAGGGTGGGAGGAAGGAACAGACCCAGGCAAAATGAAAGCTGCTTATTCATTAACCACCCATATGGCAAAACATTTTGCTGTATCCTATGAAACACGACAAACACCTCCCTGTAACATTCAGCTGACAAAACCCTTTGGTTTGTTCCATTTTGCCTACTGAAAGAAAAAAAAAATAGAAATAGATAATTCTAATTCTCCTGATTCTTTTCTTTGCTCCTTGAGAAGGGCAGGGGGAAAAGGTGCAGCTGAAATGAGGACGGAGAACAGATGCAGACAGGTGGCTAAGGGTGACATGGGCAAGGCTGATGTGTTCCTGTTTAATTAGACACATCCCCTCCTTTCTAGTCATAAAAAGGAGTGGGACTGACAGGGAGTGGGGCTTCTCTCTGCCAGGCCCCTTCAAGTCCTGAAAGGCCCCCAGAAGATCTCCCTGGAGCTTCTCCTCTGCAGCTGAACCCCCCCCCAGCTCTCCCAGTCTATCCCAGCAGAGGGTTCCAGCCCTCCCAGCATTGCTGGGGCTCCTCTGGCCCTGCTCCAACAGCTCCCTGGCTCTGCTGAGGATCCAGAGCTGCCCCAGCCCTGCAGGGGGGTCTCCCCAGAGAAGATGGGCAGGATCCCCTCTCCTCACCCACTGGCATCCCATGCACTCCATTCTCACTCCCATCATAGTTTATCCTCAGCTGTACTTTCTATTTGCAAGACGATCACGTCTGTGTGTTTCCACAAGCACCAAGACTCAAGTGACTTGAACATAAACTGAAACACTCTCAGAGAAAAATAATGATTAGTGATGACCAGTTATCATGGGACCGTAAATAAATTCCTGTTCTTAAAGTACAGTAGGAGGTCAGTAAATGCTGAGATCCAGAGCTGGGATAATTGTATAACTGAGGAAAAGTTGATAAAAAAACCCCACAATTCAAGCAGTGACTTACAGAAATGGGTTTTTGAAAGAAATCATCTTCACAAAGTTACATGATAGCTGAATAAACACAAAGCACTAAAATAGCCCATTCCACAGAAATATTATTTCCCTGTTTCTTGGGTCAGTACATCCTCTGTTAACTACCAAAAACTCTTTAGAGTTTGAATTTTAGAGGTTTTGAGCGTCCACATTTTGAATCCAAGTGTATCTCACCTCTCCAAGTGTTCATCTGCATAACACAGGCAGGGCACCAGACCTCCAAAAACCACCTTTCCCCAGAGCTGAGGAAATGTCAGTGCCAAGTTTCTGTAGGAAATGACTCTGGGGCATCCTACAGGCAAAGAAAGAGACTTGAGGATGATTTAAAAGCAGCATTTTAGGCCAAAAAGCATCATGATACAGAGCAGAAAGGATGGCTGGAAAAATATTGGGGTCAGTTCCCAGGCAGTGATGAAAGAAAAATACAGGAAAACAGAAGCTACTCAAGAAGAGTTGTAAGAATGATGATGGGCTAGAGAGCTACTAATGGAGATAAAAATAAAGGACAAAAAGCTCATAACTGCATTACAAAAAGTAAAGCATATTGGGAAAGGAAAGATCACAGAAACCCCTCCCTGATGCAAGACTCCAAGGTGTTAGTTTGCATCCAACACACCATTATCCCAAGGTCTTTACAAATCCTTACAGCACATGGAATTATTGACCTGTCACCTCAAAACTAAATCCACCAAAAAAACCAAAACCCATCCCAAATGCTGCTTTTGCACATACAGTGTGAATTAAACCAGGGATGCAAACAACATATATCAAAAGGGTGGTTATCTGGAAAAAGTTATCAAACATCTTCCCACACAGAGTAAAAATGACTGGAATATTATTAGTTATACAGAGGTTTTTTTTGTGTCTCCATTTATATAAAGGCACACTGACAGGATGGAAAACTAATCTATAACCAAACATTTAGAGAAGCATCAATAGGTAGTGTGGTGTGGAACAACTCCTCATTTTGTTATTAAGCAGCATTCCAGCATTGCTATTGATTGGGTGTGTGATAGGGAAAGATGAGACTGAAACAGGTATTTTGAATGAGAAAATGTCTCTGAAAAAACCTCTGGTGGCTTCAAGGAAAAAAAAAAAAATATGAGTGAGGTGTGTATTTAATAACAAATATCTTGGCTACTTATTCAGGGATGGTAAATAAAAGATAATGAGGAGGAAAAAAAAGAAATCAAGGCTTAAAAACAATTGTTGAGAGTAATGGTTGTGGCTCAGCAAGATAGGGAGGGAGTGTATTAATGTGGCACTCCAGTCTGAAGGCTACAGCTCAGCCTGTCAATCAGGTTGAGGTTTCAGATATTCTAATCAGTAGCAAGTTTCCTAATCTCAACCTGCCAGGCAAGAAGCATTCAACAAAAGCTCCATCCCTAAAATATAATGAAATTTGAAGAGAGAAATTTCCTAATATTGGCAACAAGCAGCAGGATCAGGGGTTGGGTTGACAGCTTTATTATGCTAAACTGACAACAACATTACGAGCTGGTCAGTACTAAAAAGGGGGGTTTTCATGAGCAGGATGGAAATACAAAACACTGGGAAACTCTGATGAACTCCTGCTTTTATCTCATTGGTGCAGCACACGAGCTCAGTCAGAGAAAAGTCTCCTGGCCCAAGTAGCAAATGAGAAATTAATGGATCTTGATTTTTATCCCTGGGTGTCCTGCTGCACCCATCTGGGGAGAATGGCAAGAAGCTGCTGTCACAGCTGAATGCCCATTTGAGAAAGAAAAGGCACCAATAACTTCACAGAAAGAATACAATTTGCTCACAATGATCCAGTGCCTGATAGGCAGCAGAATTCATGGAATGGAAGCTGTAATGTGTTAGTGCTTCTACCTGAACAAGTGTTCAGAAACAGAGTTGTATTGATACACTGGGGTGTGGGGGTGTATGTAGGTGTTGTGATTTGTTATGGGGAGGGAGGGAGAGAAAAAGAGGCAGCCAGCAGCAAGAAAACAATACTGAGAACACCTCATCCAAACAGAAGGGGGAGAGGGGGGATGGAATTATTAACAGGCTGCTGCTATATAATGATGGGTTCAAATTCAGAGTGATTGTGAAGTAATAAAGCACAGGCACACTCACTCTGAACTCAAAGAGAAGGAAGGGCTAAAAGCATCCAGACTTCAGCAAGTCTTTTCTGCAGTACAAGACTAGTGAGGTCTAAGACAACACAGATGTTACTGGAAGCATCAGGTTAAAGAGTTGTCCTGCTTTAGGGTCAGGGCAGCCCACTAGACCCATGACAGAGGCTCTCTGTTAACCCCCTTCCCTCCACAAGCACCTAACAAAAAGCCAGATCAAAAAGCTGAGCCCCCATCACCTGCTCCCCCCCACACTCAGGCTGTTGGGAGCCCTGACCAGAAGAAAGGAGGAGATCATTAAATTATCATTTCCCCTCACCACTGGCATGAGTTTCTTACCAATGGGATTAGGATGAAGGGGAGATCTCAGAATAAAGCTGCTCAGCAGTGAGGATGGCTCTTGAGCATCTAGTAAATTTGATTGCTCTGAAAATCCTGACACATCATAATAGCAAAATCCTATTTACTGGAGCAAGCAGGATGGATAATACTATTTAACACCTGGTATAGGATGTGCCATCAGCTCACAGCTTTGTGCTCTCTGTGCTCATCATACCTTAAGGTTAATGCTCCTTGACAGCCTACGTGGTGAGTAGAATCCCCAAATTAAGTGCTGAACCTAAGATTTGCAAATCCTTCCTCTAAATGTAAGTCCTGAAAAAATAGAAAAATAGGTGTAGATAAGAGGATCACCTTTCCAGAACTTATGTCTGTATTCTCAGGCTCCACTGGGACTGGTAAGCCCTGTGTGGAGCAGGAGTCTCCCTGCACACAGGCCACTGATGTCAGCCAGGACAGGCATGGAAATGACTTGATTGGCAAGGAAAAAATATCAGGGAAGTAACTTGCTGACTGCTGGATTTGTAGTATATCCAACCAACTGCTGCAACCTCCAACTGCTAACAGAATAATTTCATTACCTCATGTGAACTCACTTTCATGTCCACACCACTCAACACTTGAAGAACTTGGTTTTTCAGGACTTCAAGGGGCCTGTCAGAAAGATGGGGACAATCTTTTTAGCAGCAGGACGAGGGGTGATGGTTTGAAACTCAAAGAGGGGAAATGTAGACAAAAGAGAAGGAAGATTTTTTTGGTGGTGAGGGTGAGGAGAGCCTGGCCCAGGTTACCCAGAGAGGTGGTGGCTGCCCCATCCCTGGCAGCACTCCAGGTCAGGTTGGATGGAGTTCTGAGCAACCTGCTCTAGTTGCAGATGTCCCTGCTCAGTGCAGGGGGAGTGGATTAGATGGACTTGTAAGGTCCCTTCCCACCCAAACCATTCCATGATGCTATTTCTAGTAAACTCAGAAGCACAGAAACAGCTTGAGTGAGAAATATCCTGATGAATATGGGGATACAAACCCAGCTCATTCACACTGATCAACTAAGTAGTTGTGTCACACAGCAGTGTATTAAAATTAATTTCCTTCTGCTCCCATTACTAGGGGCATGATTCTTGTAATGATCCATAACACTATTATGAAGCAGAGTCACATAAAAATAGCTGCATCTCTTGAAGGAAACTTGAACTAGGGAGAGCTGTGTCATTCTCAAGGTGACAGAAGCATGAACAGACATCTCCTTGGATAAAAAGGAGAAGCAGAAGCAAGAGAGGGTCTAGTTCTGCTCCCTTCATGGCAAAAAGATTCTAAAGCAAGTTGAGTGGATGGTGAGATGGATGCAGAATTGGCTCAGAGGGTTGGGATCAGAGCCCTGCTGGAGGCCTGCAGCAGTGTCATTAGAGATGCAGAGGTGGCCACAAAGTCTAGAGCCACCAAGGTCAGAACTGACACAAAACCAGTGGCACAAGGGAAGGATGGTGACATGGAAGAGCTGAACAAGCCAGTGCTAAACACAACCAGCCAGAAGCCTGGGACTCTGGGTGGGTACACACAGGGAAAAGTGTTAGGCAAAGAGGCCACTGGATTGTTCTTCCATCTGCCTGAGATGTTCAGTTTTAAAACAGCAGAGCAAGAAAGAGGAAAAGATAAATGAAATGGTTTAAAATGTCAGTAGCACCACCTTGGTACAGTAAATAATTAAGACAGCCTAGGGCACACGTGTCAACCATTTAAATACAGCCACCCCTGGAGCTTGTGCTGTCATCAAGCAGCACCTTTAGCCTGTAAGCAGATGATGAAAGACACACGACAAGTTTTACTCCAAGCTTCATGTGCCAACTCTTAAATAACAGCTTCAGATCCCAGTCAGATATACAGCACGAGGTTATTCTTTCACTCTGCTGTTAAACTACCTCGTTTTGCTTTGCTGCTGTGGAGCATGTAATAACTCATAGCTCATGTGCTATCTTTGACCTAGAAACACTGGCAGCTGTTTGGGGAATGGCTGGGATTTTGGAAACTATCAAAAAGGTTTTTAGCACGTAAACCAAATTTATGAACAGCCATTACCCAGGAGAATAGAATTGTTTATGTTGTAGCATCACAGCTGTCACTGGTGCACAGTTATTTTGTCCTGTATTAATCCCCTGAAAAGGTTGAGCATCTCCACTCAGTCACTGAAATTTTTTCTAATTGACAGACTTCATCTGGCTCCAGAGCTGTGTAATAATTTTCTCCATAAGGAGCAGGCTGTGCTGACACTAAATCTGGGCTCTTGTCATCTCCCTTTATGATCCCCCTCTGCATTGTTTCCTCTGCTGCGCCGTGCAAACACGAGCCTTCTAATTGAAAAAGCTAAGTAATCAAAAAGCCAATTAATCATCCAGATGAGCTCTGACACTCCATGATGCAACAGACAGAAATACCACAGATGTACAGCTGAAGGATTTTTTTTTTTTTTTTCAAGTGGGCTTATTTGATGTGGGAATGATCTGAGAATGCAATTAGCATCCTCTGTCACAGGTGACAGGCTCCTAGTGCACACTTGGTGCTGACAGTGGTTCTCTGAGCTCCTCTTGCTCTGCTCCCATCCTACCTGCTGGTGTGATGTTTGCTCTCCTAAGTGGCCCATGCTCCAGCCTTGGGGATCTTGCACAGAAACCAGGACAAACCAAGGAACAAATAAGCAGCCTATTAATGTGCTTTGTGATTCCCAAAACATTAGGCTTTTCCAGACCTTCCTTTGTTTTTCCTTCAAGCTCTGTTTCCATCCCAGTGCTCCAGAATCTCACAAATGACCTCACTAAGGGCTGCAGGCACCAGCCTGGGTGAAGCTGGGCTTGCAGGAGACACCTGGCTGCTGTTTGCAGGTTTTCATTCTGTAATCTCCACATCTCTGAGAAGTTCAAAGTCAGATCTGGAGCACAGAGTTCACCTCAGAGCCTGGACAACTCTTTTGTGTGTGTGTGTGTGTGTAGAAGAGATGTGCACACCACCTTTGAAAACCACTCAGATGACAACCTGGCAAAGCAAAGGTCCCTTAGCTTACAAATAAAAAGTGGAATGAAAGGATGAGCCTATGTACTACAAGAGCCTTGCTCTGAAGAAGGAGCAAACATCATCCATGCCATAAGACAGAGAGGAGAAGGCTCTGGGGAGACCTGGAGGTCTTTCTGGGCTGGAAGGGACCTGGCAGAGAGATGGGGAGAGACTTTTGAGCTGGGGCTGCTGAGACAGGCCAAGGGGGGATGGTTTGAACTGGAAGAGGGAGATGGAGACTGGAGAGCAGGAGAAATTGTTGGTGCTGAGGGTGGCAGAGCCTGTGCCAGGCTGCCCAGAGAGGTGGTGGCTGCCCCAGCCCTGGCACCATCCCAAGGGGGTTTGGGGGGCTCTGAGCACCCTGCTCTGCTTCAGATCTCCCTGCAGGGGGGTTGGACTCAATGAACTTCAAAGGTCCCTTCCCAACCAAATCATTCTGTGATGGGCACAACCACCCCACAAGAAGCCAGTTTGAATCAGATACTGCAGGGGCTTTTTCCTCCAACACCAGCCAGTTATTCAGGAATAAGGAAGGTTATTCTGTGGTAGGTTTGGTTTTTGGTTTGGTTTTGTTGGGGTTTTTTTTGTGAAGGATCTTAATTTTTAACTGTTTAAATAATGCACCACTTTAGAATCATTAAACTAATTTACCCTCGTCCTTTCATACTAGTTTTCATTGCCAAGAACATGACTTCATTAATGTCATCTTCAAAAAGGCAGGACAAAAACACTGAGACAGTATCTGATATGCCCTCTGTTTAAAATATTCATTACGACCAATTATACAAGCTGATAATTCATGCAACATGCTCCTCTTCCTAATCCAGAACAACGAGGGGTCCTCTCCCAGCCTGCTAAACTGCATCAATGAATATGGATCTTGTTAATATCATTTTCCAAAGCAGCTAAAAAAATAAATCTAAATTAATCAACAATAGGTAGCCTCAGGAAGAAGGCAGAGGGGGAAAGGAGACAAATCTATTCAAGCTGAAGGTTACAAGCAGCTTGGGATCAAGGAAATGATGCCAGCAGTAATTATTTGAAATTAACTCCCTATCAAAAAAATACCTTCTAAAGCAGAAGAAGGGTAACAGCAATATGGTGAATATGTAAGCACATCACACAGCTCACCAAACTGTTCTGTACAGTTTAGTTTCAAGACTACTGTGGAAAAAAAAAAAGACAGAAAAGTGCTTTTTGAAAATGCAAACCCACTAAACTCAACAGTTATTGAGGGCTTTGGAAGGAACCACCAGCTCCACACAACAAATGCAGCCATGGACTGCAGGGAAAGCAGAATATACACTATATAGCAGTATATATCTGCACACTTCACATGTAATTTTAAGGCCATGTGGTGATACTCACTCACACTGGCTTGTCATCAGTGCTGGTGGAAAAGTAACCTTGTTTAGGTGATTTCTCTGTAGGTAATTACCATGACAGATGAAATCTCACTGCAAAGATGAGAAGTCAGGAAAGAAAACCATATTCTCAACATGAAAGCCTCACTTTTGCCAAGATTAAGCCTGAAACAGTAGCAGTTAATACCAAGAAAAAAATCCTCCTGGCCACAATATTAATCTTTATCTCCTCAGCAAAGCCATGTTGTAAAATGTAAGCAGAAAGAAGACTCCTCATGTCTCTTACCCTTTCTTCCAGTCGAGCCAGCTGCTCTTTGTAGTAGGCATCATGCTTCTTCAGTTCCCTGTCTTTCTCTTCCAGCTGCCTGGCCTAAAAAAAGAGAAAGAAGATAAAACTGGCTCAAGAAAGAGCCTCACTTGCAAAGGCAAATATCAACTAGAAATGGTAGCAGCAAGGAATACACAGAGACTGCAAACTGCAGGCCACTGGTTTTTGTCAACAGCACATTAATAAGATGATTGCTGCATTGAAAACTTGGAGATTGTCTATTGTGCTGGGGTTTTTTTTCCCTTCCCTCCTCAACAGCTGTGCCATAGGTTGTCCAAATGCATTTGGAAGCATCATGGAGCCAGAGCCAAGCAAGCCACACTCAGATGGGTTTATTTCTTTTTAACTTTGCAGATCACTTTGGAACTTGGGGAAACTTGCTCGTGCTACCCAGAAAAATGCCATGCAGAGCTTGAACACTGAGTTTGGAAAGGGTTACTAAGTGGGCTTTCTGACCTGCAGAAAGGTAAATTTGCATCTACATCTTTTTAAGCAGCAGTGAAAAGAATTTATTTAAAGCCACAGTTTTTTCTTTCAAAGCTCAGCTGAGGAACACATCTAGCAGGAGCTTAAATCCAAACAGAAGAATGCTTGGAAAGATCCAAATGCTGCAAAAACAGATGTAAAAAGCACAGCTAAAACTCTGCAGTGCTCTTTAATTAGTAATTGGTCCTCTGGAAGCTCCTAGATCAGCTGCAGTATCTAAGGAAGCAAACTGGGGGATCATTCTCATATCCAGTAACTTAAAATAATGCTAAATAATTTTAAACATCTATCTTTTGAACCCCAATGTGACTTGAGCAGTCATTTAAGAGATGCTACTTCCAGCACGACTGAGCAAGCTGACATGTTTTTGGCTTTTTCTCTGTAGTATGTACCAACATCTAGCATTAAGGGGACTCATTAAGAATGATAAATTGCATTAAAAGAGCAAACAAGCACACAGAAGATACACAGGGCTGCAAGTCCTCCCAAGAAAATAAGACAAGTGATTTTTAACAAGCTATGGAGGATTTAACACCTAAATTATCAACACAAATTCATTCCAGGCTCATGTTTTACTAATAAATTATAATTCCTGGCTAATAATTAACTACCAGTGGCCATTACTACAATTACCTATTTGACTTTACTCATTTCCCTCTAAAATATTCTTTTCACCCAGGTAGTGATAATACAGCTGCAAAAAAACCCTGATTCTGCAGCATCATGTAAACTGTTTATTACTACAGACAGTATCTCCAGCTCAGGCTCATAGGAGCGTGGCAGAAAACTCACACCATGTACTGTGATATACTTCAATAAATCCAGGACTTAAATTTCTCTGTCAATATTAGGGTTGGTTTAGTTTGGGGTTGGTTGGTTGGTTGTTTTTTTTGACAACCAGCCACAGAATAATATAAACACTCTGGATTTTGGGTTGTTCCTTACTTATCTACTTACCTTTTTTTCTATATCCTGAAGCATGTAAAAAAAATCAGTAAGTCAAAATAAAATTATT
>JAOEGS010002254.1:0-10824 GCA_025447755.1 Corythornis vintsioides
ACCCAACACAAAAAAAACAAACCCAAAAAAAGCAACCGGGGTGAGAAAACCGCGTCTGGCATATTCCAACGGAGTCGCCTCGGAAAAAAAAAAAAAACCAAAGCAAAGGCAGCGAGGGCAAACCCTGGGAGAAGCTGGCAGGGGAGGAAGGCTCTTCCCCCTCCTCCTCGCCGGGGCCCCCCGCCCGCCCCGGGGTCGCCCCTTGGGTGCCCCGCTCTCGGCTCCGGGGAGGGGGGTGTGTGTCACCAGCACCACTCGGTTACGGCGGGGAGGGGGGTTCGGGAGCGTTGAAATGAATTCGTTTCTGAGCCAGAATACTTTAAGTGGGAGGGAGGGGAGCAAGGGGAGCGGGGAAGGGTCGGGGGATTAAATATTAGCGGGGAAGGGTCGGGGAGCCTTTAAAGCATCTGCCCAGATGTCAAACTGAAACCGTGAATACTGTGAGTGCAGCCGAGGTAGATGGAGAAAAAAATAAACATTTTACAGTAGGAAAACAACCCTTGGAAGGAAAAAAAAAAATTAAAAAAAAAATAAAAAGCAGGCTAACGGTGCCGTGTTTTGCGTGGGGCCCCAAATCCTCGCCAAACAAACCCCGCGCGGGGGCGGCAGCAGCTTCGGCGGCCGGGGGAGCGGGAAGGGGAGAGGGAGGTCGTGAGGATCGGGAGGTCGGGGATGGGGAGGGAGGCGACCCCGGCATCACCGGGCGCCGGCGGAGTATTTGGCCTTGGTGATCAGGTAGAGGACGATGTCCTGGTGGCCCCCGAAGGCGGCGATGTGCAGCGCGCTCCAGCCGTCCCGGTTGGCCAGGCGGATGTCGGCGCCGAACTTGACCAGGAGCTTGACCAGCTCCAGGTTGCCGTCGATGACGGACTGGTGCAGCGCCGTCTGCCCCTCGGGCCCGAAGGAGTTGACGTTGAACTCGCAGTTCGTCATGTTCTGCAGCAGCGACTGCAGCTCCTTGGTGTTGCCCCGCCGCACCGCCTCCTGGAAGACGCGCTGGCTGGGCGGCGGCGCCGCGCACGCCGACACCTCGCTCTGGCTCATGCCGCCCCTCACGCCCCGCCGCCCCGCATGGACGGCGACGCCTCCGCCCGCCCGGGCATGCGGTGGACGGGCGGCTGCTGCCGGGATGCTGAGGCTGCTCTTGCCGCCGCCGGCCCCGCCGCGGCCCCCGGGCCCCTCCGCCGCCGCCGCCTCCGCGCTGCTGCCACCACCGCCGCTCCGCGCTCCGCCGCCGCGCCCGGGCCTGTCTGAAGGGGAGCCGGCCCCGCGCCGCGCCTTTTACCCACCCTTTTATTTGCATAACAATGGCACGGCCGTGACGCGGCCGCCGGGGGAGGGGCGCCGCCCGCGCCCATTGGAACAGCCGGGCGGGGAGGGGGCGGAGACGCCGGGGGAGACACGGCCCCCGGGGGGGGAGGGGGGAGCTCCCGGTTCGGCTCGGCTCGGCTCGGCTCGGCTCGGCTCGGCTCGGCTCGGGTCCGCTCCGCTCCGCTCCGCTCCTTTCCGCTCGAGGCTCCGCTCGGCTCCCTCTGCCTCTGTCCCGCTCGGCTTCGTGCTGCCTGGGGCTCCATTCGGCTTCGCTCGGGGCCTCTCTCGGTTCCGGGCTTCGCTCGGCTCCGTTCAGTTCGGCTCGGGGCTTCGTTCGGCTCCATTCGGTTCGGTTCGACTCGGCTCGGCTCAGCCCGGCTCAGCGCGGTGGCCGCAGGCAGGGGGCAGCACCGCCCACGTCTGCCCGCAGCGCGGTGACGGGTGGGACCCGACTGTGCCCATCCCCAACCGCCCCCCGCACCGCCGGCACCCGCAGAACCCCCGCCTCGGTCCCCGCCCGGAGCCTCAGACGCCAAACGCGAACCACAGAACCCCAGTTTGGAAGGGACCTCAAGGATCACCTGGTCCAGCCTTTCTCGGCCAGAGTCTGGCCAAGCTGGCCCAGCTCCTGGCCGCCTGAATCTTAACGGTGTCCTGTGCTGGCGACCCTCCCTGCTGCCCCGGGGACCCCACTGTGCCCCGGGGACATTATTCCAAGGGCTAATTGTCCTAGTGAAAAATTTTCTTCTTGTGCTCAGAATCTCCCCGGGAGCAACTTGCACCCATCACCCCTCAACTTGCCCATGTTCCCCTTGTGCAACAGGGCTCTCTATCTTACCTGCAGCCTCCCTTTAGACACTGGGACATGGTGAGAGGGTCTCTCCTGAGCCTGAACAAACCCATTTCTCTCAGGTTCTCATCATACAGCAGCTTCCCACTCCTTGGATCATCTCTGTGGCCCTTCTCTGGACCCTCTCCAGCCTGTCCAGATCTACAGTGGGGAACAAAACTGAACCCAGTATTCCAGGAGTGACCTGACTGCCAAGGGCTGTGTGGGGTGTTGCTGCAAGCACCCTAAAATCTGGGAGTGATGCTGTTTTGTTGCAGGTTTGTCCCTCCATGAGCAAACCAGGACAGGGCCTGGAGAGGGACGGGGGACTGGATCCCCGCAGGATCCAGCCTCTCTGAAGGCACAGAGCATCTGCTGCATGAGGGTTCAAGGATCCATGGGTGGGACTGATTCTGGGAGGGGAAGATGCAGCCCTCACCAGATCCCCATGGAGTGACTCGATTTAGGGATCCAGGATCAGATCTGCTGCCCAGCTGACAGCTGGATTCCTGGAATGGGAGTGCTGGGAGCAGCAAATACCATGGATAGTTGGGAAACTGGGCAAAAAAAAAAAAGTACAAAAAGGAGCACACCCACCCAAAACCCTGCTGGAGGTTGTTTCCCTGCACCCGTTTGGCTCACGGGGAGCAAACAGCGGGGGCTGCATGGGAAGAGGCATCCCTGGGCTAGCACTCTCCACATCTCCCGGGCATTTGGTCAGCTGGAGTGGGGCAAGAGGTGCAAGAAGAAAGGAAGAAGCATGTCGTAAAATGAGGTGACAGCAGCCGTGCTGAGGGCAGCTGGCCAGCAAGCTGCTGTCACCCAGCCCTGCCGGTGTGTCCATTTGGGGATGGAAAGGGAGTCATCAGCCAGCTGCTAAATTCAGCCCCCAACAATGAAACATTCCATCTTGAAGCCCCCATCACAAGGCTGGAGGACAGTGGCCATGAGATCAGGGCACACCTTGCCCTCTGCTGCTTTCCCATGGCTCTTCCCTGTAGCTGTTGGGGAAAGGCAGCAGCTGGAGAGGCTGAGGCTTCTCCTGCCTTCACTGGGTCCTGGTCCTTGGTTGAGGAGGTCAAACTGGCAAAAGGAACTGGCAAAGAAGCTTCTGTTTCTCCTCCTAGAAGGAGAAACTCCTTCTACAGTCCATTTCTGCAGCTAGTTTTTCTAATCATCATTGTCACCCTCATCTCCATTCCTCTCCTATTCCCATCATCTCCACACCCATCCTCATGTCCATGCCCATCTTTCAATCTCCATCTTCCTGTCTCCATCCATCCCTGTCTCCACCCTCATCCCGTATCTATCCAGTCGCCATCTCCATCTCACCCCCATCCATCCTTGTCTGGTCTCCATGTGTCATTTCCTTTGCATTCCCCAAGCCAGAGCTTTTCCAGTTGCACCTGTAACTCCAGCATATTGAAGCACATGGTTCTCATGGAAAGGGCAGGACTGGGACATGACCACAACTGGTGGTTGGCACAGAGTGGTGACTGTTTGTGTCCTGTGTCATACAGCTTCTCCCAGCACATCCCTGCACCGCTGAGGCATTGGACTCTCCGCAGCACTGGCACGGGCCGTGGAGGTGGGCTCAGGGTTCAGCGTCCATATGGGAGCCAGGTTTGCCCATGGGCAGCAAAGAGGAGCCATCCCCCCAAGTTCTGTCCTGTGCAGCACCCAGCAAGTGCTGGAGCCACAGCAGCTCCATCACCATTCCCCAGCACTAGACCCAGCAAAGCCAACAGGGAGAAGCTGGCACAGGGGCAGCAGTGGGTCGTGCAGTGGGTGACGTCCTGGGGGTCAGGGCTTTGCTCATGCTCACTTTGCCCCATCCCTTCCACTCCTAAATACCCTGGCACGGTAGATTTTGTGCATTTACGGGTCATATCCTGCGAGGTGTTGAGGCCTCTTAGTGAGCCGTGGGAGAGTGGGAATTGCTCACACCTCCCCGGTCTGGGGCTTGGCCAGAGTTACATCCTCGCAAGCAAATCTGCATTTGCCAGTGACACTGGTGAGAAAAATAAAGAGGCCGGGCAGGGACCCAGCCATGCAAATGTTCAGGGCTGGCAGGTGGGGGCAGATCTCGGCCTGGGAACGGTGCCAGAGGGGGAGGGAACAAAATAGCAGAAAAGCGGCAAAAAAAACCAAACCAACAAAAACAGAGAAGAAAAAAAAAAACCCGTGAAATAAACCGACAGTTTTGAAACACTGCATTTCAGGTAACATTTGTGCCCCAGCTCTGTAACTGGAGAGGACCCGGGTGCGGTGCCCGGGCCAGCCAGCTCCGCAGGGCTCGGGCTGGCCGCCGCCCGGAGAAGGGCTGCGGAGGGGTCGGCGATAGGTACTGGAAGGGCCCTTTCCTCCCACCCGGCCCTGCAAAACCAGTAGTCCCTCCCAGGGATGTTTCAGCTCCCTTCTGAGGAGCCGGGAAGGCTCTGCGGGGCGAGCGCCGGGAGGCGGGGAGAGGGACCCGGCGCTGCGATGCTTTAAGCGAACGGTCACCCCGAGAAGCGCGGGGCAAATTTCCCCTCCTCAAGAGAAGCGATGAGCAGATTTCCCCCTGCTCGTGAGAGCCTGCGGGAGACGGGAGCGGGAGCGGCCGCCGCCGGCGAGGAGCTCGGAGCCGCCTCGGGGCTCGGGCGCGTTGTGCCGGGCACGTCGCGAACCCTCCCTCCGAAAAAGCCGAGCGGGCGGGCAAGGCCAGTAAGAGTCCAGCCACCCCCCGGAGGCCTCGTTGCAGGCAGCCGGAGAGCCGGGGGGACGGATCCGGGGCAGGCGGCGAGGGGGGCGTGCCCCCACTTAATTCATTAAAATGTGTCGGAGAGCGTGGGAAAGACGAGAGCTTTTCTTCCCAGCGCCGAGACCCAGCGAAGGCGCGGGGCAGAGCGGCCCCGGGGCCCGGCTCCCTGCGAGCCGGGAGGGAGTGCGGAGCTTCCCTCCGCCCCGGGCCCCGCCGGTGCTTTGCCTCCCGGCTTTTTGGCAAAGCGCTGACCGGAGCTGCGGCTTCTGTTCTTTTCCGTGCCGCGGGGTTGCGAGGAGGGAGGGGAGTCCACGAGGGGCTGGGGGTACTGGGTGGGAACGGTCTCCCTTACGGGCATCCACCCTCGGGTGGGAGAATGGCCACAGGGGGCTACTTTTGGCAAGGGAGCAGCGGGGAAGGGGCTGCAGGGGGATATCAGGGGAAAACCTTCCTTTGTGTTCCCCAAGTGCTGCCCTGCTTGCAGTGGGGTACAAACAGGAGCACAGCCGTGGAGCTGGCCTCATGCTCTCCCTGTATCTCCAGGCAGAGTCCCAGGTGGGGCTGCACTCTGCCAGTGCCATGAGCAGAAAGCTCCTCAGGCCAGAATCTGGGGTTTGCAAGAGAAAACTCGTGCTCCTGTGGTGAGGACATGTGGTGAGGACATGTGTTGAGTGACCCGTGTTCTCTGCATGAAGCAAGGCAGTGTGAACAAAGCTCTCGTGGGTGGTTTGGAGAAGTCCTGGGGACAATGGGAGGTTCCAGACATCCCCTATCCTCCTGGGACACCCACACCATGGGGGCTACCACAGGAACATGGGCTGGGGTGTGCTGCTTCCCGCAGATGCCACTGCAGATGCTGCTCTGCATGTTCCCTCCCTCCCAGCCTGTGACAAATAGGATTTAAAACCCAAGAAAGACTCCAGCACGATCATAACCCTACACGTGGTTCTCATCCTTGGGGGGATGCAGGCAGGGACATCCCTGCATGCCTGGCCCTGAGGCTGAAGGACCCCACTTCCCTGCAAGGGCTGTGGTGACATGGTTCTGGGCTGCATGGGTTGGTTGGGTTGTCACACCGCAGCTTGTCCTTTCATCGTCCCAGTGCCTTGTCTTATCAGGCCTTATACTGCTGGAAATGCTGCAGCTCTTCTGATGTAGCCTACAGGTCTTGTATCTAGCAGTGGGAAAAAGCTCTTCAGGCAAAAAGGCCACCAGCTGGGACACCCTTGGAGCTGGATAGCTCCTGCTCAGTATTCTCCAGGTGTGCTAGTGTCCCTCTGCTGCTGGGCCACCCTGCAGCACTGCCTTGGTTGAGGTCCATGCTGCAGCCAAGCACATGTATCCCAAACTGCCTCAGCTTGAGCCTATGTTCTGCTAAACTGGCACCATTAAATGTACCTGGAGAGCTGACATTTGCTTGTAGGGCTTCTGGCGCTGGAAACATGGTACGTGGAGGGATCAAATACCCACTTTGTGAACATATACTCGCTGGCTGGGGTGACCCCACTTGTGCACACCACCAATTGGAGACACAGACCCTGTTTTTTACATGGCCTGGGCCAACCTCCCCGTCTCGGGGCCGTAATTGCCTTGTTCTGGGCTAGTAGGATGAATGCCAGTATTGAATGCCTTGTCAGTGCAGGGCTTTGCTACTAAGAAATGACTGACTCCAAGGACACACCATCCCCGGGCTGCTTGTTTGATATCAGTGCCTGCTCCCTCCTTTGTGGTGGCTGTGGGGATCACATCACCCCACTGCTCCTGCCACACGGTTCCCCCAGAAGACCTTGTATGGCCTGTTAGGGCTGGCCTGGGGACACCCCTGGGGTTAAGGCAGTCTGGTGGGGTGACATGGCCATAGCCCCCTGTGAGACACACAGCAGGGCATGCCAGGCACAGATAATTTCTTTGAGAGTCATGCCCACATACTGGCAGGCTGATGGGAAAGGGCCAGTGCCAGGCTATTTCCTAGGGAGAAAACATCTTCCTGATGCAAATCTCATGTGTCACCGACACCTCTCTCCTCTCCTACCCTGGCAAGGGGCCGGCAGAGGTGACCCCTGGCCCGTGGGAGCTGCATTTCCGTGGTGCAGGGCAGCACAAGGGCCCGTGCTTGCATCCAGCCTCAGGCTCAACAGCCCTGGGTGCGTGCCCAGAAACACGGGGGGTTGTTTGAAAACGGCAGCCGAGCAACTGGGAGCTCGATTGGAGCATCTGGCTGGAAGAGTGGCAGTGGTACAGCCCTCACCCTCCTCCTCCTCCCTGGCCTCACTGCCTGCCTTAGCAACTGAGCAGCCCTAGTTCAAGGCACAAAGTCACGCCAGGAAAACCGAGTTGATTTCTCTGAGCTGGTCAAATATGCGGTGAGGTTTCCGCTCCAGATTACAGGAGGAAGGAAGTTTGCTCGGAAGGGGATGGGGATAAGGTGGGGGAGAAGGGAGGGAAGCACATTCCTGCCTGATGAGGAACAATGTTGATATATTCATTTGTAAACTAAAGTTGGCCTGAGTGCCAAACACCTTGTCCCCATCAGACTCCGAAGGATATGCGAGGAGTACACAAGGCGAGGAGAGGAACCAGCCTGACATCCGATGCAGCGTGTGATTTCCAAGGGCTGAGACAAGCTGCTCATTCAGGTTTCATTCAGGCTGGCATGATAAAATAAAGCTCTTCCCCAGTGCCCTTTTATCCCAGAGTACCCCCATGACTGCATCTTGCAGTCCAGGGGAATGAGCTGAGCACAAAGTGAAGTGAACTGAGGGCTGAAAGGGGTCTTGGTGTGGGCAGCCCACCCTGAGCCCACCCCCCTGCCAGAGCATGGCAGAAACTGATCAAATGGCTCCATAAAACCTTAGAGGGCTCATTACTACCTTAATAAATATTAAACATTTCATCCCAGGCAATGGGAATTTTTATTATTTTTTTTTTTAAATAGCCAGATAGGGAAACAATATTGTAGGCTGATTAAAAAACTAGTTCAATTCCCTTTGATCTGTATCCACCATTCAAAACTGGACAATTTATTGCTTCCTGGATGCTGCTCAAGGCCAGTCTGATGTGGAGTTTGACGTTGACTGTGTCTGTGACTGGAGATGACCTTGCTGCACAGACCCCACCTCAGCAACACCTCCTGTGGGCAGCAGAAAGGGAGAGGTGCTATGCTGGGTCTCAGCCACTGCCCCCATCCCCAGGAGCTGGGTAAGATCCTCTGGGAGCTGTTTCATGCCAGACACGTGACCTGCTGGTGTCTGCCCTAGGTTGGTCTCCTTCTAAAACATGTCCCACCCTGGTGAGCCTGACCAGCACAGCCGGCAGCACAGGCTGTAAGCACAAGAGCTCACTCCCAGATTGACAGAGATGTCAGAGATAAAGCCCTAGAGGTGGCCAGGAGGTGACCCTGCTGTCCCCAGGGATCAGAGGGAAGGGCCCCTTCTGGGCAGCAGTCTAGTAGAGGGACAGGGTCATCACGTCCTGCTGTCCCCATCGCCAGCTCCCCTCTGCAGCGAGGGCGGTGACAGACCCAGGAGAAACCACAGCTCTGAACAAACCCAGTGAGCAAAGCCCAGAAATGCCAACAGGCTGGCTGGAAGCATTGTCTGGGAGGCTCGAGGCTGCAGTTCTGTCGTCCTCACTCCTGGCTGGGGCCAGCATGACTCAGATATTTGTGTGACTCAGAAACTTCCCCCAAAGGGGTCTGGAGAGGTTGGTCTCGTTGCGTGGTGAAGCATCACTCCCCGCGGGGCTGGCTGCCTGAGGCTCTGCAGTGTTCCTGCTCCAGCCCCAGCTCCTGCTCTGTCAGAGCAAACCCTGAAGCAGCAGGATGCTGACACATGGGTGAGTCCACATGGAGCCTGGGGAGCTTGGGCTGCTCAGCCTCTGGCACTGGCAGTCCCTAGCTTGCTGGCTGGGGTGACCCCATTAACACCCTCCACCAGTGGCTGGTACACAGATGCTGCTGACAATGCACAAGCATCGTTCCTCCCCTTGATCAAAGGACGTGCTTTAGGGTCCCCATGTGCTGCTCCAGAGGAGCTGGGGGTCTGGTTGCCCACCAGGGCACGGCAAGGCACAAACCAGTTTGCAGGGCACCGAGGGTGCTGGCACCAGAGGTGGGTGGAGGTTAGGACATGCTGCCTCCAGGCATTGAAGAGTTCTCCTGGGCTGAGAGATGCATGATGTCCTCAAGGGGCCAGACACAGCACCCTGCTGAGGGTCCCTCAGCCGATACATATATATTTATGTGTCCTTTTCCACAGGTCTTCTGCCACCCAGCCCAGACACTTGAGGGTTCTGGGAAGGGCTTAAAGGAGAAAACTGTCCTGACAGCCTTGGGCAGTCTTCCTGCCCCTGAGCAGGGATGGAGAACTTTAGAGCTGGTGGTTCTGGTGGATGAGAAGACACATGCGATGGTCAATAGAGCTGAGACTGCAGCTGATACACTGGAAACATCTCTGTCTAAACATGTCCATGTCCAACAGGCCACTGTCCTGTCACAGCACCAGAGGTGACTCCTGCTGGAGGGACCTCAGCTGCTCAGAAGGAAGGTGTTTGCTTCTGGTGCTGCCATTGGGAATAGGGGACAGTTTTTAAATACCTACCTCTGATGTAGAGGCAGAAAAATCTGTTCTGGTGGGCACCAAAGCCCTGCACCAACATGGGATTCAGTACTGGAGCTCATCCCGATGGCCCAGGACAAGGCAATTATGGCCCAAAGATGAGGGATGTTGGCCCAGGCTATGTAAGACCAGAGTCAGTGACTCCAACCAAGTGGGTCCCTTTTGGTCCCACCTTGTATCACATTTCCAGCACCAGAAGCCCTACAATAATTTGCCAGGACACTAGGTCAGGTACCTTTAAAGATGCCAATTTACCAGAACACAGTTTGTCCTGCACTGTCACCACCTGGCCCCAAACTGTTGCACTAGAAACGTGATAAAAATGACCTGGGGGTAAAGAGGAAATTCCCAATTTAGATAATGAGGAAATTAAGGCAAACACATGAACACCTAGAGGTTGTGCAGGGCTGGAAAACCAGGACATGAAGCACAGTCCCTTCAGGTTATATGCAAAAACTTTAGGCAACTGAGAAGAATGAAAAGAACTGATGGAAAAATGATGGCCACCGAGAGCAAGATCAACAGAAGGCATTTTAATCCTGTTAGAAGAAATAATCCTCCCAGCAGGAGGTGGAAATGCCCACGCAGGAAGGTGTGCTGGGCCCTGGTGAGAAGATCCTCTTCTTCTTTTGGCCATCTTGGGAAGAAGCAGTCCTCTCCAGAGACACGCAGAGAGATGGGGAAGGAGGTGACCAAGGTTGTAGGGAGAAAGGGCTTTGCTCAAACAGACCATTTTTTGGGTGGGAAGCACCAGTGCCTTGCACCCACCGGTCTGGGTGAATGTTCGCCTGCCCTGAGGGCAGCTGGGCTGGGCTCTGGGGGCTCCTGGGGTGCGAGGCCACCCTGGGGTTTAGTGGGGACAGACGTGACTGTCCCTGTCTGTGACTCTGTGAGAAGCAAAGAACTTGCCAACCTTCCACCACGGGCAGGGAAGCAGACAGAGAGGAGGAGAGGAGAGGAGTGGGCAGTGAATCCCCAGACCCAGCATCCCCACGTAGCCAAAGCCTTGGCAGCAGGAGATGTGGTTCTTGGAGTCCTCTGTGAGTAGAGGCTGCAGTGTACCAGGAGTGGACACTGCTGGTTGGGGCACCATCCCTGAAGCTTTGCTTTGCAACCCCCAAAACCTGATTGTGAGGAGAGAAAAGTGGATTTAGGGCTACTCTGCAGCTGACAGTGCTGTGATGATAATGGTGATGCTCAGTCACAGAAGCTTTCCTCCAAGCTCCAAGTCAAACACAGGGGCACAGGGAGGGAGGGAGGGAGGGAGGGAGGGAGGGAGGGAGGGAAGGGAGGAAGGAAGGAAGGAAGGAAGGAAGGAAGGAAGG
>JAOEGS010002255.1:0-14273 GCA_025447755.1 Corythornis vintsioides
ACCCCGCACGCCGGCCCGGCCCCCGCCCCCCGCCCGGCCCAGGGAGCGTGGCCAACCTCCCGCACCGCCGCGGAGAGCGGGAACGGGGGGAAGCCTCCTTCCCGGCAACCCCCGCCCCGCACCGCGGGACAGCCCCCCCCCGCACGAACCGGAGCCGCTGCTCGCAGGGAGCCCCGCTCGGCTGTGCGGGGGGCGGAGAGCCGGGGGCTTCTGCCCGGAGCGGGGCCTGCCCGAGCTGGTGTCGGTGTCACCGACACAGCAGCAGCCCCCGGCGGGTTGGGGCCGAGCTCTGCCCTCCCGCAACCGAGCCCTGCCCGCCCGCAACCGAGCTCTGCCCACCCGCAACCGAGCTGTGACCGCCCGCAACCGAGCTGTGACCGCCCGCAAACGAGCTCTGCCCGCCCGCAACCGAGCTCTGCCCGCCCGCAACCGAGCCCTGCCCGCCCGAACCGGCTTCTCCGCAGGCTCAGTGCCCGGCCGTGCACCGGGAATCAGCGCCAGGCTCCCGCCAGTCACACCCAGGGAGCGCGATGTGGGACACACAGCACCCGGGGAGCACAAGGAAAACTTTCTATCAGCCAAAGGCTTTTCCTTATTTCTTTTTTTTTTTTTTTTTCCCTTTTTGTTAGTTTCAGGATGAGCTGAAACTTCAAATGGCTGCAAACGTACCAGTGGCATCAGGAGAAGAGCTCCGTGACTGGAGCATCATCCCTGGACAGGCTGGTAACAATAAAACTTTACCAAGGCAATGAAAAGGTGCCCAGATGACACAGCTGTCACACACAGCCATGTGTTCAGTAGATCCCAGCACTGGCTTCTTCATGCTCACTGCTACCCGGGCTGTTGGATTTCTCCTGGAATCAAACCTGGCAGGTTTCTCAGGGAGCTGAGGAGCTCCCCAAGGTCTGGAGGCTGAGGGAAGAAGTTCAAGCCTGCTATGGAATCACATCCTCACCTACAACCCATCAACATATGCAGATGTCTGCTTCTCTTTCCAGTAAGATAAGAGTCAAGTGAGAGAAAGAGCACTGATAATTGCCCCAGGTTCCCCCTCCAGTTCAGAGCCCACCCCTCCTCTAGCTTTCCTGGCACTAAAGCTGTGCCTGAGTTTACCAGGGCAATCTGAGGATTAGTTTTTATTATCACGTGTTCTTCTTCTCAGAAGCCTGTGCCCATGCTGCTGAAAGCACAACCATTAGGCTGTTCTTGTCTGCTGGGGATTCTGAGGGATTCACAGTCCAGACTGGACCTTCCACAGCTGGTTTCTAAACTGCTTAAAACCTCCAGCAGATGTGAAAGAAGTAGAAATGAAACCACTGAAATAGAGAGAAAAAAACTCACTGATAACAAACTGCTGGGAAACAGGATCCCACCTCCCAAATAGAGTTTAGGTGCCCAAACATGAAAATTAAGTCAAAACAAGAAAAAAAACAACCTCTACGCAGCTGAGGGTGCCCAAAGCACCCAGAGCTGCACCCAGGGGGCCTGGACAGGCAGCTGGAGCTGCCCCTGGGTGGCAAGGCAGCAGCACTCCCAACTAGGACACCCCTGGAGCTGCTGGGAACAGTGGGCACACGGGTCCCTCTGGGGCAGGCCAGGCACCAGAAATACTTCCAAGGACATTGTGGGGCCCCAGGGGTGTCATTACAGTTTGGATCAGGCATCTTTAAGCAAAGCACTTAATGGAATATAGGTCGATGCCCTGGGAGGTTGAGCAATGGTCCCAAAACTGGTCCCTGAGTGAGCTGGGGGTGGCAGAGCTGCCGGAGACTCTGCCCTGGGTGAGGGGCAGAAGGTTCTGACCCAGGAGTTGGGTCAGAACAGTTTTCCAGCCACACTCCCCTGAGACACCAAGAGAAGGTGCTGCTCTCTGGCCACTCTTTACCCTTTTCTCCCAGTACAGGAATTTTCCCAGCAGCGAGGCACTCAAACTGGTCTAGATAAGAGCTCACTGGTGTCTGTTCTGTGCTCCGCTCGCAGCCAGCCCGTCCACAGAAGGTAATTCCCGCTGTCCCAGCTTCTAACGCGGTTGCCACAAGGTGGAGGTAGGAAGGTCTGAGCAGAGATGTTCATCGCGCTGGATCTCGGCTCTGCTGCCCCTGGAGGGAAGAGGGAGCTCTGGAAGAGGCACCCCTGCCGCGCTTGGCTCCAGCTGATGAGTTCAGACAAACCCCGGCCGTGCTCTGTGTGCGGCGATCCCCGCATTCATCAGTCGTTCCCAGCCAAGGTCTCAGAGAACTCGGAGGTTCGCTGCCCACAGGTGCCCAGAGCTTGCCAGGCAGAAACCTGCTGAAGCCTCAGGCCATAAACTGTGCACTTTCCCCTAGGTATGTTGGATTTTTACCTAGTCAAGGAAAAGAAGGTTCCAGAGCTGGGGATTTTAGATAAGAACTGGTGAAGCCAGAGACAATGAGAGGAGAGTAAGAGCCCAGTCCCTGACACCACCCCTGGTCCCCACAGGCACTGAGGGGAGGGGAATTCAGGCTGCAGGGGTAAGAGTGTCCCGGGATTTCTTTGCTCAAGGGCCTCCTCCAGAGGCACCCAGCTCCAACCACAGGGCTGTTAAGAAAAAGGACTTTAGAGAAGAAGCACCTTTGGTTTATTGATTCAGCAGAAAGCCAGAGTGAGCCCTGTCATGTGTTATTTCCATAACACAGTTGGGGTTTAACCCACGACACCCCCTGGCCAACTCCCCCCAGTTTCTGTACTGGGCATGGAATAAGCCTTTGGCTAGCTCAGCTCAGCTCTCCTGGCCACGCTCCCTCCCAGCTCCTTCTGCACCTGCTCACTGGCAGAGCCCTGGGAACTGGAAAGTCCTTAACTTAGGACAAGCACAACCCAGCAACAACCATAACATCAGCGTGTTATTAACATTATTCTCATGCTAAGCCCGAACCACAGCACTGGAGCAGCTACTGGGAAGAAAATTAACTCTGACTTAGCCAAAACCAAGACACACCAAAGTATTTTTGGTGTCTGCAAAGTGGAGGGACTGAAAACTGCCCTTGCAGAGGGAGCACATGGCAAGCTGAGCTGACTTGCTCAGCCAGCTATTTACGACGGGGCGGGTGTGTGTGTGTTTGTAAATTAACTCTTAAACAAATAACATTTAAATCAAACCCCTTGTGACAAGCCTACAGCAAATCCAGAGCTCAGATTGATCTTCTTTGGCTCACTAAAGGCAACAAACAGTTGCCTTAAGAGATATGACCTGTAACCTGAAGCTGCCGAGCACCAAATTAGGGCATCTCATGACATTTTGCCAACAGTTACACACCAAGTTGTACTGCCCAGTTTGTCCCGGTTACGTAACAGACTGGCAGCTCCTCTGCTGCTGGAGTTGGGACACCAGGGTGACTGTTTGTTCTGCAGCAGCTCTGCTTCACCCTGTGCCTGTGAGCGGACTTCACAATCAGCTTCAGAGAAAACTCCACCGCATACACCCAGGGGCTGAACAGACTTCAAGAGGAACATGGCAAGCACATGAAAGCAGCTCTGCCTGAATTTCAAGGACTCTAAAAACACAGAAGAAGTTGTTTGGCTCTGTGCAGCCCCCCTGCCCCACGCTGGAGATGGCAGACACCAGCATCCTGGTGCTCCGCGCCTGCCTCGCGCTGCTGGCCATGCCCATCTACCTGCTGTCGTTCCTGGGCCTGTGGGAACCTTTCTGCAAGAAGTTTTTTTTCCCTTTCTTCTTGGACAGGCTTTCTGTCGTGCACGAAAAGAAAGCAAAGAAGCACAAGCAGGAGCTGTTTCGTAATCTACCCGACTTCGCCGGCCCCTCGGGAGAGCTGAAGCTGCTGGAGATCGGGACGGGTCTCGGCGCCAACTTCCAGTTCTACCCCCCCGGCTGCAAAGTCACCTGCTCAGACATCAACCCCAACTTCCAGCAAGGCCTCTGCAGAAACATGGAGAAGAACCAGCACGTGCACTACGAGCGTTTCCTCAGGGCTGCAGGAGAAGACCTGCGCCAGGTGCCCAGCGGCTCCGTGGACGCCGTCGTCTGCACCTTGGTGCTCTGCTCGGTGCGCAGCGTGGACGGCACCCTGAGGGAAGTGCTGCGAGTGCTCAGACCCGTGAGTACCAGGCAAACGTTCTGTTATTCCCCTTATCAGCTACTCCAGAGGCACTGCACCAAAAGGAAAAAAAAAATAATAATAAACCCCTTGGTTTTGAGCTTCTAAACCAGAGCCAGTTGAGCTCCCTGCTCAGCACAACAGGGCAAGGCAGGAGCACGGTGCTGGTCAGGCTGTGGTGTTCCTGAAAGGAAAAGCCTAGAAGTAGCTGCTAACCACAACTGCTACTCCTTGTGTCAGTAATTATGGGGTAGCATTTAAAGCCTGACTGGTTCCTGTGGTGCTGCCCCACCCCACACCCACCAGATTTATCTCTGGGTGGGGATCAAGCCTGAGAGTCTGGATAGTAAAATTAAATAAACTGCTTTAGCCTCTTAGAAGCAGGGCCTGATCTACCTGTGTGACTACACCAGTCTAATTAAATGCCTTCACTTCCTGTAGTATATTAAGCTAAAGATTTAAAAAGCTGGCTCGTTGGGGTATTTTTGCAGCAGCCTTTCAGCTTGTAAAATGGCACTTTGAAAACAATCCTCTGGGTTGCCAAGTTAGAGCAGGATTTATACATTTCTCTTGGTTTCCTTGAATATAAAACCCAACACGCTAGCAACTGTAATTGAAACAAAAAGACAATGAACTATTTCTCTAACAAAAGGGGGATCAACCAAGCACATGCATCAGGCTTTTTGAACAGTCATTTGAAGCTCTGCAGCTTTCCCGCTCGTTAATTCCCACTGACTCTGCAGAAGCAAAGGGTGGGCAGGGGAAGGGGTAGGAGGATCCCAATGACTGGAAAAACCACCACACACAGAGCTGTGTGCTTGCGAGGAGGTGGGATGGAGGGTGAAGTTCAGCACGGCCCCAGCTGCAGCTCTGTTAAGACAACTTTTGTTCCCCCCAGGGAGGAGCTTTCTATTTCTTAGAGCACGTGGCCGCCGATCCTTCCAGCTGGCAGTATTTTTGGCAGCAGGTCTGCTACCCGACTTGGAAGCTGGTCTTTTGTGGGTGCTGCCTAACGAGAGAGATCTGGAAGAATCTGGAGCAGGCTCGTTTCTCGGAGGTGAAGCTACAACACGTGGGCATCGCCCTGCCCTGGACACCCATCCGGCCCCACATCGTCGGCTACGCCGTCAAGTAACTCCCAGCCCCCCACGGCTGCCCCCCGCCCCGAGGCCACCCCCAGCGAGCCCCGACAGCCCCGCCTTGCCAACCTGAAGGACTTTCATGAAGAGGTTTATGATTCAAGGATCCATCAGGAGGAGGAGGAGCAGAGGGTCCGTTCTCCATCCATCTTTGCAGCCCACGCTGTGCCTCGCCGGGCCCCAGCGTGGAGGAGGATCCCAGCAGGCAGAAAAAGAATAGTTATTAACTCAAGGAAAGTTCTGCCACGTCTGGTTGGCTCTGGGAAATGATTCCTTCGGGTGTCCCGCACGCTGGGAAGCGGCCGAGCAGCCTGGGCCGGGTGAGCGGAGCTGGGCTCAACTCTCTGCCCTCTCCCCGCAGCTCCCCAAGCCTCCAGCCCCACGGCAGCAACAACCCGCAGCCAAACGCGTCACCCCCGCGCCTCGCCCGGCCCCAGCAGCCCGCGGTGTGAGGGGGAGGGCGGGAACACGCCCTGCCCTGCCCGCACCGCGCTCACCGCAGCCGCTCGGTCGCCGTTAGCGACCGAGATCATTAAAAGAGTTCTTTTAAAGAGTTCTTCTCGTGTTCAGCGTGACGCGCCGCGGGGGTTTCTCTGGCAGGCGGGAGGAGCCGGAGCCGCCGCGGCCTCGGTGTCCGTTGGCGGAGCCCGCGCGCGCGTCCCGTCCTCAGCCCAGTCGCGCCCGCCGCCATTTTGGCCCCTTCGACGGACGGGAGGATGGGGCGGAGCTGGGGACCCGCAGCCGTCGCCCTGCTGCTGCTGGCGCTCCTGGGGGTCGCCGCGGGCGGGGGGACGGTCACGCCGGCGTCCGATGAGGGTAGCTGGGCTGCGGGGAGGGCTGGGCTGCGGGAAGCGCCGGGGCGGGCAGGGGAAGGGCCTCAGAGGGCAGGGTGCGGGTGGCCTTCAGGGTGCGAAGGGCCCCCACCTGCGCACAAACGCTTCATCTACACCTCAGTGAGGTGAGTTCATCAAGCAGCCTGGAAGCCATAGAGAAGCAGGGGTGTTACCAGAGTCAGCACGTTTCATACAACCTAGAAAAACAGCCGCGGGGTCTCCCCCGGTCACACTCCAGCTGCAGACCCCCCAAGTCCTGCAGCAGCCCTGCAGATAAACCCGCCAGCAGCACCCTCACCCCTCCAAACGCCGCCGACAGCTGTCGCCAGGGTGCGACGGCCGTAACCAACCCCACCCCGTTCTGTCGGCAGAGTGCGGGCGCCTGCTGCTCTTCAGGGTGGTCGGGGGACACGTCGCGCAGCCCGGCGCCTGGCCATGGACAGTCAGCCTGCAGCACCGCCTGCCCCGCGGCCGCTTCGCCCACCTCTGCGGGGGAGTTCTCATTAACCAGGACTCGGTGCTGACCGCTGCCCACTGCGTCACCGGAAAGAAGTAGGTGCTTTTGGCTACTCGCCTGCTGGAGGAGGGCAGGGCAGGTTGGCAAAGGTCGCCCCTGGGCTGGCGGGGCAGAACCGAAGCGGCTCCTGGGCACTGATACAGCCGGTCGTGGCTTTAAGGACCAAAGACTGTCCCCCCTGTCACTTTTGATGTGCTGGGTGTGTGGTGACGGCCACCAACCCAGCACGGGATGCAGTTACATCCCCATCACTCAACATCGAGATGCCTTGGATGTGCTGAGGGACACGGGGCAGGGGGGTCCAGGCAACACTTGGACTCCAGGAGCTCCAAGGTCTCTTCCAAGCAGAATCATCCTGGGATTCTATGATTTCATGTGCTTCTGGCTTAGCCTCCAGAAGAACCTTTGTTATTTTTAATAAGAATCACAGAATGTTAGGGGTTGGAAGGGACCTAGAAGATCATCTAGTCCAACCTCCCAGTAATAATAAGGGGACATCTATGCTAGGTTGGGGCCTTATTTATTGATTTTCCCACAGACTATACTTTTCCTGATGTAAAAATATAAAATAATGGAATTGTCTCTTAGAACATACACCTGGAGAGTTGTCCTGGGCACACACAACCTCGTGAAGCTTGGCAAGCACGCAGCAAAAAGGCAGGTCAGACACATCACTGTGCACCCAGAGTTCCTGAGGGAAGACCTGGAGAACGACATCGCGCTGCTCGAGCTCGTTTCCCCCGTCCTCTACAGCAGCTACATCCAGCCCATCTGCCTCCCTCCTGCCAACTTCCAGCTGGGCAACCAGAGCAAATGTTTCATCAGCGGCTGGGGACGCACGGAAGAAAAAGGTGATGGTTTCTTTGTGTCTTTGATTGGGCTGTAAGCTACAGAACTGACACTGGGTTCCAGCCCTGCAGGGCCTCTGGGAGAACTGAGTTCACTCAGCTTGTAGACGAGTCACACAGCAGCTTGAAATTCTGCAGTTGAGTAGCTGCTTTCACAGTATCACTGAATTGTTCTGGTTGAGAGAGACTTTGGAACTCCTGGAGTTCAGGAGCTGTCCCAGTACTGCCAGGGCACCTCTGACCCATGTCCCTCAGCACCACAGCTCCACGAGGGGCTTGGAAACCCCTGCAGGGGTCACGGGGACTCCTCCCTGCCCTGGATAGCCTAGGATAGCCCTGGAGGGGAAGAAAATGTTCCTCAGCTCCAACCTAAACCTCCCACAGGGCAACTCAAGACCAGTTCCTCTTGTCCCATTGCTTGGGGACAGGAGATCTCACACCCACCTCCCCCCAGCCTCCTGCCAGGAGCTGTCAGAGCCAGAAGGTCTCCCCTGAGCCTCCTCCTCTCCAGGCTGGATACCCCCAGGTCCCTCAGCTGCCCCTCCTCACACTCCTGCTCCAGAGCCATTACAAGTAGGCACAGCCTATGGCACACACATGTCTAAACACGTCCAGAAACACAAGCCCAGCTCAACAGGAAGGAACGAGCAACAGTCACTACATGCAAATGCATAAACCTTTTCCCTTTCTATATTCCATCTACCCAAGGGAGTGTTTCAGCAGTGCTGCAGGAAGCCCAGGTGGAAATCATTCCTTCCAGCACCTGCAACAGCTCTGAAGCCTATCGGGGGGCAGTGAACGACAAGATGATTTGTGCTGGCTCTCCATCGGGAGGCATTGATTCCTGCCAGGTGAGAATCAGCACCTTGCCCAGCTGCTGCTGAGGACCCCCCCAGAGTCTGATGGGCACCAGGATGGCCAGCATTTCATAGAAGGGGTTGGGAAGGACATTAAAAATCATCCAGTTCCAACCCCCTGCCCTGGGCAGGGGCACCTCCCACCAGAGCAGGTTGCTCAGAGCCCCATCCAGCCTGGTCCTGAACACACCCAGTGGTGGAGCATCCACAGCTGCCCTGGGCAGCCTGTGCCAGGGTCTCACCACCCTCACCCTGAAGAGCTTCTTCCCAATTTCTAACCTAAATCCCCCCTCTGCCAGTTTGAAGCTGTCACCCCTCGTCCTGTCACCTTGTAAAATGTAGTGTAATTAATTCAAACGGCACAAGCAGAAAACACCAAACACATCACACTGCAAAAACAGCCTCATCAATGGGAAGAGGGGAGATGGGGATTACAACAAAAAAACCCATCTCAGAAACACACAGAATTCAGTGACAGGCAGAGGGCAGGAGTTAAGTGCAAGGCTGAGGAACACAAACATCTTTATACACCTGCCACAAAACCACCAGTGAATATCTCTTGCACAGCCACCCCCTGGAAGCTGGAGAAGGGGGTGTATTGCTGACTGGCAGCTGTTGTGTGTTTCCAGGGAGACAGCGGGGGGCCTTTAGCCTGCTGTGACCCCACGACCAACAAGCTCTACGTGGTGGGCATTGCCAGCTTTGGAATGGGCTGCGGCCGGGAGAAGTTCCCCGGGATCTACGTCCGTGTGTCTCAGTACAGCAACTGGATCAGGTACCAGCTGCTGCTGAGGAACAGGGCTGAGAACCCTGTGAGCACCACCCTCGGCCTCCTGCTGCCTCTGATCCCTGTGCTGCTCGTGGGGACCTTCTGAAGGGGCTGTTGTCACCTGGTCTGCCTGTGAAAACAGAGAGCAGTTCCCCTCCCAGAATAAACACCAGCATCAAACGACACTCGCTTGTGTCTGAGTCACTGTTGTACTGATTGCTGCGGTTTGTTTCCTGCCTTTGACACCGCTACTAACGGGCGACGCAACAGGCACAGCCCTGATCCTAACTGAACCCCAAGATAGAAACGGTGCCCGCTAAGAACTCCTTTCCCCTCCCTGACCCCAGGGCGTGCAGCTCCCGGCAGCTCGGGAGCGCAGCCCCGGCCGGCGCAGGGCTCCCTCTGCTGGCTCGACACAGCAGAGCACGGCAGGCGCCCTGGGGACAGCCTGCGGAGAGGTGACCGGATTCTCCACCCACCGCTCAGGGACAGCTCTGATTTACGCGCAGGTAGCAGTACTCTGGCTGAGACAGGACACGGCAGGTCGGGAATCTCTGGAGGCTGTTTCAGAGCCACATTAAAGACCCGACTCCACTCCAGCTCACAACCTGCAGGGCCCTGTTAGTTACAAAGAAGTAAGGAACATCAGAATTATCTTTTGGTGACTTTATTTACCAAGGTCAAAATTTGCAACCACCTAATTGTTTCAACAAATATTTACAGTTCATATAAAGCATGTTCTTTTGTTTGGAAATCACCAGCAGAGCAGTATTAGGTACCAACAGCTCTTACTCTCAGGATACAGATTTTAACTCTCTTACCATCTCGATTCTGAAGTCAACCCAGCAGAAGTACTTGGCGAGAAGTGATTACTTCAGAGTGAACTCGTGTTACTGTTTAATGTTACCATGATGAAAAATAAGCTGCTCTTTTCCAAAACACTATTTTAAGAGGATAAAAATCAACTAAGGTTATGCCCGGCAGCACTACGAATGTTCCACTTGCTGAACACAGAAAGAATTGGCCACCATTATTTATTTTATTTTTTACAGTCTTAACATATAACTTTTTTTGGTTTTTTTTCATTATTATTCTGTATAACAAAAGAAGGAACAAAACAGCACACGGTGAGGATCAAACACCACACAGAGGAGTTACCGAGTTAGTTTCAGTCCTGTAGGTCAAACCCCCCCAGCACCTGCCCAGGTTCCCCGGAGCAGGGGGGAGGCTGGAGGTGCTGAGCCCGGGCTGAGGGGCTCCCTGTTCCCAGCAGAGATGGGAGGCTCTGAACACCCTTCCCCAAAGGAACAGCTGCCCAACCTCACCCTCCATTTTTGGTGTGCAAGGAGAGTGCTCTGGCCGTGGCTCTGAGCAGAGAGGGGCACTGGATGGGCCTGAAGGGAACAGATCCAAGATCATGGATCCCAGATCCCAGGTCGTGCCCACGACAACCAGCTCTTTAGGAACTGACACCAGGCTACTCCCTAGCCCCCCACAGCTGTGACTGTGGGATGAGCCTTTGCCACACTGTTTGCCAAGAGCTCTGCCTGCCAACCTGTGGGTTCAAGACCAGTGAAGCCCCAGGGGGGGGAGCTGCACGAAGGGCACCTGGGGAGGCAGCACACCTGGGATCCCTTGGGGAGGGGGAGCTCTGGCACCACCTGGGACCCCTTGGGGGGAGGCAGCTCTGGCACCCCCCAGAGAGCGAGCCTGGCCCAGGGCAGCAGGAGCCTCTCCCAGCAAGGAGAAGGGTGTTGGCCACCCCAGTAAGAAGTGCTGCAGACACTGGGGTCTGCTTCACAGAACCAGGGAGGGGAGGGAGGGTCACCATGTCCAACTCCCTGCTCAGGTGGGGTCACCTAGAGCAGGCTGCCCAGGGCCACGTCCAGGCGGTTCTGAGTATCCCCAGGAAGGGCCATTCTACACCCAAGAGTCCTGATCATGCCAAACATGTCATTTTCACCTGACACGGATTAAAACCATACTAGACTATCTGAGAGTGACCAGATCTAATGTGTGGATATTATCAGCTGTGGGGAATAAAAAGCCCTGATTTTAGTACTATTTTTTTCTTCTTTTTTTCCCTTTTTTTTCCCCAATACTCTAGGATCCTTTTTTTTTTTTTTTTTTTTTTGCAAGTTGCCTACAGACATATAAAATTAATTCAAATATCTCCTACACCAAAGAGGATCTCATTTGACTTTGTACTACCCATAAAAATATATGCTCGAAAATCTGATTCACAAAATATTTCATTTGTTTACTAAAATGAAATATAGAAACTGTGAAAATAGGTATATAAACTCAATTTCAGAATTTGTAAAGATCACCATTTCGCTACAAAATATACCACCCATCTCTCCCTATTCTCCACAGAGTTCTCTTCTTACAAAGATACCCTTTCACTTTGCAAAATGCACCTACCTTCCCAGAGCAGAGAGCAGGCTGGAGCTGGTCAGCAGGTCAGCAGCTCCGGAACCCTTTGGTATAGCCCTGGTTTGTGGTTTCTCCTCCCGTGCAGGGCAGGAGGATCTCCAGGAGCAGCAGCGGGGTGAGTTTCCCTGGATCTGGCATCAGAACACTGCTGCTTTTTGCCCGTTCCAGGGGGGACCCCAGCAGCTAAAACAGCCTCTTGGGAAACGATCCCACAGAAACTCTCCGTGGCTGGCGTTCGTTCCCGCGGCACCCGAACGGGATGTGCTGGATCCCCCGACTCGTTCCGTGTGCCACAAAGACAACTTCAGGACAAGGCCTCTCACTGCTTTCTGCAGATCCTTTCCAATCGGATAAACACAGCAAACATTGGGAAAAAAAACCCCAAACAAACAAAAAAAACCAAAACCCAACAAATCCCCAACGTTTTAAACTGTCAGCTGAGAAGGAGTAAACATAATTTATATCTCTAGCAAAGTATTAGCTCTTTTTATCTTCTGCACCTGTAAAGAACATCACAGGCTAAAGAAAAATATTTACATACAAGTAACTGAAAGCAAAAAAAAAAAAAAAGGGATTGAAAAGAGTAAGAAATCAAGACATATACTGGTTATAAATGTAGCTAATAACGTCAGCTATGGCAGGGATTCCACTCCACCCGTGGCCAATCCCACCCCGCCTCCGGCACCAGAGGCACGGGGAGAAGGTTCCATGAGATGCTGATCACCTGCCTGAGAACGCGGCTCTGACCTGGGCTCCGGGAACTTTCCAGTTGTGCCAGCAGGAATTTTGGTGAGGTTTTGGTTTGTGGTTTGTCTTTTTTTTTACCTTCTTTCCTCTTTGTTCCGTCACCAACGCGTCGTAAAGAAAATCTACACAGTCTGTAATTGTGAAATCTGGGTAGAAAAGTTTCGCTTTTGACCTTTCATCTAAGTTTAAAAAATTCAGTATAAAAAAAAAAAAAAAAAAAAAGAAAAAAGTATTTCTCCTCTGAAATTGAAACAGTCCACAGTTTGACCTTCCTGACTTAGACACTTTTATGACAGTAAAGATCTTTCAAAGTTTTTAGCTCTTCGATTAGAGTTTTGTTCTGATTTTCCAGGACGGCGACTCGATTTTCCAGACATTTGACATACTCCTTCTTCTTCCTACGGCACTCCCGGGCGGCTTCTCTGCAACACACAAGGGGGGGTGTTCACTCTGGGGCTGACCTGTCTGTGCTAGATGGCAATGATCCTGAGCAGTGAGGGGATAGAACAGTGTTCACTCTGGGGCTGACCTGTCTGTGCTAGATGGCAATGATCCTGAGCAGTGAGGGGACAGAGCCAGCCCTTTGGCCAGGAATGGAGGGAGGAGCAGGGGGAGAACAGAACCAGCAGTGGCTGGTCACACTCCTTGTCACTCTGCAGGGACAACACTCTGTGACAGACCATGAGATGGTGTGGGCAGAGTTTCCAACGTGGCTGCATTATGCTGATGGAATATTCAGCAACACTGCCTGGCAAGTGTCCTCAGCACACGGAGCAGGGACAGAGGAGGTCCCAAAAATGCTCTGAGGGTTGGAACCCCTCTGATTCCAGGCTGGGAGAGCTGGGGGGGTTCAGCCTGGAGTTGAAAAGGCTCTGGGGAAACCTTCTGGTGGCTTTTCAGGATTTCAGAGTTTTGAGCAGGGTTATGACAGGACAGTGTGATGGTTTTAAACTAAAAGAAGGAGATTCAGACTGGAGAGAAGGAGAAATTGTTGGTGCTGAGGGTGGCAGAGCCTGGCCCAGGCTTCCCAGAGAGGTGGTGGCTGCCCCAGCCCTGGCACCATCCCAGGGGAGGTTGGGGGGGCTCTGAGCACCCTGCTCTGGCTGCAGATGTCCCTGCTCCCTGCAGTGGGGTTGAACTGGATGAGTTTAACAGCCCCTCCCTCCAGACCAGTCTGGGACTCCTCGACAGTCGGGAGCTGCCCCCCGAGGGGGTCTCAGCGCGTCGGGCACCGCAGCAGCTCCGCTCACCTGTTCTTCATCAGCCTTATCTCGCGTTTCAGCTGCGGGTCGTCTGTCTTACTGGTCTGGGACGTCAGGGTGACCGGAGACGTCATCACCACGGTCTGAGGGAGGGAGGTGGTAGTGGGCGTGGTGCGGATCTGGTAGGTCTGCATGTCTCCCGACGCGGCTGTCGCGACAGGAACACCCGTCAGCGGAAGGCGTCGGCGCGGGGAGCCACGCCCGCCCGTTCCCGGAGGGTGTCGTACTCACTCTGCACCACCACCTGGTTGCTGGGCACCAGGATCTGCTGCCCGTCGGAGGTCTGGGCGTACTGCAGGATGGTTGTCCCGGGCTGGGCGCCGCTGGCGTTGGCCATGGTCAGTGTCTGCAGCCCCTGCACCCCGTCGGCGCCCGCGCTGGCCAGCTGCAGCCCGTTGGCCGCGATGGCGACTGGGAGGAAAGGGAAAGGGACAGAGTGGTGTTGGCAGCTGCAGGTTACACCTTCCCAGACACGGATCCGCGTGGAACGGGACTCTGGGCAGGTGCTGGGAACAACAGCCCGCGAGTGTCAAATGAAAACAAGCACCGAGTTCATCTGCAGCCTTTAGACACCAGACAGTTTTTGTGGAACAGGAGGATTAACTCCACTGTTAGATACAGAATCAAACCCTTCCCTCTCCACTCTGGGGAGACCCCCTGGAGCTGCCTTCAGTGCTGGAGCCCCCCAGGACAGATCTGGAGGTGCTGGAAGGTGTCCAGAGAAGGGCCATGAGGATGGGCAGAGGCTGGAGCAGCTCCTGTGAGGACAGGCTGGGAGAGTTGGGGGTG
>JAOEGS010002256.1:0-18310 GCA_025447755.1 Corythornis vintsioides
TCAGCCACTCCTCCCAGTTTGGTGTCATCAGCAAACTTGCTGAGGGTGCTCTCTACCCCCTCATCCAGGTCATTGATTAATATATTGTAGTTCCAGTCAGCTAAGCCCTTCTGATTTCCCCACATGCAGTCCCTGTAAGTCAGGGTATAGAACTATTTAATAAATATGTATTAATAAATTGAAATAAATATTTATTACAATAATAAATGTAATGTCACCTCAGACCTTATGACTTTCCCCTCACCTGAACCCACGGCGGCCCAGCGCCACGCCCCGAGCCAGCTGGTCCCTGGCCTCTGCTCATGGGTCCTATCCCCCGATTCCCGCTCTCCTCAGACCCCCATCACTGTCGCAGGGACCGAAACGCTGTCACCCTGGCACAAAACGGCGAAGGAAAGGTGGAGGAAGCGTCTGAGCTTCCAGTCGCCTCTCAGCCTGGGATGAAACGCGGCTGCTCCGTCCAGGCCCTCCGCAGGCTGCAGCGCCGGGAGCAGGCTCGTCCGGGGCTCCAGACCGCGGCGGGGCGGAGAGCGAGCGGCTAGGGCAGCCGTCCCTCGACCCCAGGGCGGAGGAGGGGACGGAGGCACGGCCGCCACCCCCCGCGGCGACAGCCGGTTGCCCTGGCGAAGGAGACGACGCACGGCGACCTCCGCGAACAAAATGGCGGCGGGCGGTGTCGGGGTCCGGCGGGACGGGGGCCTCCCCGGGGTAAGGCGGCGGGGTCGGGCTCGGAGGGCTGGAAGGGTCGCGGGGCAGACCGGCCGTGCCCGCTCCTCACGCTAACTCGTCCTCGCTGCAGGTGCGGAGACCGCCCGCCGGCCCCCTGCCGACCGCCCCCGCGGGGACCGGCGTGGTCAGCGAGGACCTGCTGGCCAAGGAGGAGAAGTACAAGTAAGGCGCCCCGGTCTCCTCCCGCTCGCTCCTGCCTGACCTGACGGGAGTTTGCAGCTACCCCAGCCCCTCAACTGGTTCCCCCAGAGCCTGCAGATGCGCGCACCGGGAGCGGCCTTGAACTCGCTCTCGTCGTTCCCCACAGGCGCTGAGGGCGCGGGCTGCTCTAGGCCTCGCCTCGGTCGCGCAGCACAGGGCGTTAGATTTTCCTGCATTTAAAACACCGACATTACTTGAGAATTATGAATATATAACGGTTTAAGCACTTTCAAAAATGCTTAGAAGCTCTAAAGCTTGTGACAAATGCAGTGAAAACACTTGAAAAGCACTAGCCATTACCTGTCCGTTCTCAGCCCCTGTGAGCACTGAGGAGGTAGAAGGAGCCAGGTCTCAGAAACTCCATAGTCACACTGCATGAAAAGCTACAAAGCGAAGCATGCCAGAACACAATCTTATTTTAACCTGTACATATGTAGTGTGACACATCAGGATTATGTCATCAAGCAGTGTAGTCGTCCATGACTCCTTCCCTAACCTCTGCTGCTAAGTATAACTTAGATAAGGACTGTGTTAACAACAGAAAGCATTAAGGAAATAAAGATATCAAATGACATGTCCAAAAACAAAGACACCCTTTAAGTCCAAAATTATAGTTTAAACCTCACTGTTTAATAGGTATTTTATTACTGTAGATTTGACAGAAACTGATTCAATAATTGAATGTAATTTTGTTAATAGTGTAATGTATATTTTGGTGGTTCTTTGTAGAAGTTATTAAAATGTCACATGGTTCAGGCAGAGATACTATACACTAATTTCTTTTAAATCTTTCAAGAACTCAGTGACAAACCTTCTTACTCTCTCAGGTGCCTTAATGCAGAATTAGAAGCGAAAACAGAAGAACTGGTGCGTCAGGCTGAAGAAGTAATGGTGAGTAGGTTTTGCAGGCTGTTACATAATGTAGCCTTGATTCACATGCACACAAGGTCAAGTTTCAAAAGGAAGTATTTAGACCATGAGAACTACAAATACTTAGGTTTCAAGCTTGTAACTTCCTTTTTTTTTTTTTTTTTTTTTAATTCTAATGTTATATATAAACAATGTTTGATTATGTTTTTAGTAGAACTTCATCAGGCAGGTAGTTGTTCATACAGATGCATTGAGCATTTGTGCAGATATATATATAAAACCATGTACAAAACTTTAGTTGTTTGACAAAATGATCTGTAGGTGTCTTTATGTCTTAAATACTAAAGAAAAAAATAGTATTTGAAAACCATATACTGTTGCAATAAAATCCTTCTGAAGTAGGATCTACATTGTTCCAGTTGAAAGAAATACAAAGAATAAGCAACATAAATAGAAAATATTAGTTAAGTTAGTTAGTAAGAAGGAAAATTTATTAAAACAGAAGTTTCCAGTTTATTGCTAATATTAGTCTTCAACATTGGTGGGGCTGTGTACCAGAGAGTCAAGTTTCTATATGAAAACTGGACAAGTGAAAAAAAAAGCCAAACTTGTAAAAGGGCAGGTATGGTTCTATACCCAAAACTTTTTGGAGAGGCTGTTGCATATCAGAATCTATTAATTCTAAGTGTAGTCACTCAAATAAGGCTTAAAAAGCAAATTAAGTCATCTGGAAAGCTATAGTTATATGCACTTTACCTACTTTTGAAACTTTTCTATCCCGGGAAAATATTCTTCTCCTGAACTGTGACAAACTGAGGATAACTGACTGTTTGGCATCAGAACAGAACCATATTAAGTGGCCAAAATAGCATCTAGTCCCTTTTCTTTAAAAAAACCAGCAACAACAAAACCACTTTTTTCTTTCACTAAACACAGCAGAAGATCAGATATTTTTAGGAACTTAATATACCACATAGCACTGCCAAATTGTGAAGGTATACACTTAAAAAAAAAAAAAGAAAAACCAGTCTAAGTTTCAAAAATAAAACTCCCAGACTCCCAAACAAGGCAACTGCATTTTGTTCTGGATTATGCTTTCTAATTGTAATTTAGCAACAAAGAAGATATCTGAACATTTAGACTGTTGCTCCCTAAGGTACATACAACATATCAGTGTGTAATGATGATCATATTGGATGAATAAAGATTTATTTTTAAGGTTTAATTCACAATAGCTGCAATAACTGAAAATTTGATCTACCTGTGCATTTGCAGCTTCTGTGTTTCAGAGACAAAGGAGGGAGAGTAACAGCATCTCAATGTTAACCTGGACAAAAGGTTTATGGCCAAAAGGCAATTATATATTGTGAAGCAGAAATAAGTGTTGGGGGATAGCAATAGCATTTTAATTTTTAGCCATCTTTTCCTGTGTTTAAGAAGTTTTTTTCTGCAGTAGACTATATTTTGCATAGTAGGTAGCAGTAGTTGTGGTCTGTGATTTACAAAAGTATAGACTGATCTTTAATGGACTCCATGTCCCCCACACTGACTACCTTTTTTTAATTTATTTAAATAAGAAAGGACAACAAGAGATATTGTCTAGACCAATTTCAGTTCAGACCAAGTCACATGAAGACCACAGACAGAGGTATGTGCTTTCCAACTGCTGCATATAATTCCTGGGATGTTTCACACTGATCCTGCACACCCCAACTTCTATCCTAGTCATGCTCCTCTCTTATCTGTCTTTGAATCATGATGGACTGGGTCCTGACTGAGTCTAATTTTTTTCCTGTTATTTGAAACAATTGATACTCTGTAAGAGTTGCTCTTTGTTACTTCAAGGAAGACTTAATTTTGCTGCAGTACTCTATGCTAGTGCTGACATCTGTAAAAAAGCAAGGCAACAACTTTCTTTGCAGTACAAAACAGTAGACACCCAGCACTAGATGGTTTTTAACCAGTTCAGCTGACAAAGCTAAAAAATACACCCAGCACTAGTTGGTTTTCAGCCAGTTCAGCTAAGAAACATATTGGTTCACATTTAATGTAGCCTAAACATTGTTGGCACAGGAAGTGCTTGATAAAAAAAAAAACTTAAATCAAACCTAAAAACCTAAGACAGACAAACCTTCAGCTGCCACCCTCTGGAACATGGGTATCATTACACTCCCGAGGTCGACATCCCTTTGCTCATGCATGTATGTACAGCTGGGGGGTTTGGCCTATGCGTTCAAACTGCTCTCTCTGGAGGGGATACGTAGCTCTACTTCATGAGTTGTTCAGGGATTTTTCTGTTGACAATACAGAAAATGGGGAAATTCAAGACAGATTAATATGAAGTTTATCAAGGATCTGATCTGGTAGGTTCCTAAATTTATGAATCCACTAATCTGAGGAACAAAGATACAGGGCCAGGCTACAGGATGCATCAAGTGTTAAGCTGCAGCTGAGAAGCCGTTTTGAAACGTTAGATATGAGATATATAGCCATATCTATCTGTAGAGATAACTACTTTTGTGCAGAGTAAAAAAAGTTAAAGAGTCAGAGGTTTTTTATGAACATAAAAGGACTTTTCAGTGGACAAAGGGAGTGACAAGTGTACAACAACAACAGAAGCCTAGCTACACTAGCAGGAGTTTGCTACTATAGTTACAATTATTCCTAAGCAATTTAAAGTCCTATCTGTCAGTTGTAGGTGGGGGAACAAAAAAAACCTGCATGTGTTATCAGCATAATCATGCTCTGCAAGATAAGTCTGGATCTTGCTTTAGTTTTACATTGATAGGTGGATTTTGAGGAGCAAACAGAAGATTTCTAAGAACTTCAAATTGGAGTTGAGTTATAGTGCTGTTTTATGAAGTAATGTGAGCAGAGGATTAATCCTCACAAAAGGATTTAACAGCTTGAAATAAAGAGGAGTGCTGGAAGAATAAAAAAATACATTGGCAATAAGCATGTTAGAGCAGCAGCTAAACTGCCAATTACCTGCAGAATTTAAAACATCTTAAAACAATCACAGTCTGTGTTCTGGTAAACAATTATGTAAGAGCAGAATTGAAATCCTAGGTTGTCATGAAAGAAATCAGCAATGTTTGGTAGGAGCTAGGCACACCAATTATCCATGAGTGAACAGTGAGGCCATTCAATTAGATTTGTTCCAAACATGTAATATTTAATTAAAAGATTGGTTTTTTTTCCTTTTGAAATTGTGCAAGCAGAGAGGCCATAAATCTCAAAGAAGCACTTCACATATTTTTAAAGTTTTCATTGATTCCTTTAAGGAGAGTAAACACTAAAAGAGATAGAAAGGAGGAGAGAAGGAGGGAAGGAAGGAAGGAAGGAAGGAAGGAAGGAAGGAAGGAAGGAAGGAAGGGGCAAAGAAGCATTGTGAGGCTACACTAGCTACTTGCTTATGTACCGTTTCAGGATCTACACACTAACTTCCCAAACAGCTCTAGAACTGTAGTATGAGGTTTTAAATATGAATTGCCATGTATGGGAAAGAGGAGAGAAACTATTAAGTTGGGAGAATTTAGTGAACAGTGAGGGGTTTTTGTTGCTATTTTTTTTGCTTTGTTTGGGTTAAAAAGGGCCCCCAGAGAACAGAGGTAGTAGGAACAAATTAGTCTATTAATGAAAAACCCATTATTTTTCAGTTTATAGAGAGTATATTTTTATATTTTTTCAGATTAACAAATAACTAATTTCTGTGGCAGCAAATCCTCACCTTCTGCATGCTCCTCAAACCAGCCAATAGGAATGAAGCATGAGGAAAATAATGTAGATAGACAAAAACTAATCATCTGATACTTGGAGGCTGTTGCAAACCACACACAGATGATTTCTCCTGGTTGTGCTTTTGGTTTGTTTGGCCTTTGGTGTTTGTTTTTTTGTTTTGTTTGTTTGTGGTTATTTATGAAATATAGAGCTTTGTGCAAATAATTCTTGTTGATTAATATTTCAAGGGAAGATTTAAGCATTTACTCAAATGAGCTGGGCAAAAAGATTGAGGTGACCTGATGTGCCTGACATTTAAATTATATTCCAAAGCTTTTTAATAGAAGTAAAACAATTTTAAGGAGTGGTCTTTCAATGCAATAATACAGATTCACATAACTCAATCTGTAAGCAAAAAAGTTACATATATGACAGGAAACAACCCAAACATGCTAAAGCTTTCTGCTTGTTTCCAGCAGATTTTGAAATTATTATTTAACCTGAAGTTCAGTTACTGAAAAGCATAATTTTCAGCCAAGTAAGCTGAAAAGATTTTTTAATTCCTGATTTTTTTTAACTGTAAAATCAATATATATATATTCTAGTGAAAACTCTCTGAGGCTTAATTTACAAACTGCTCCCACCTCATATTCACTTGATAGTCCCTATCAATTGACTTGGCAAAAGTCAGTCTGAGCATAAAATTACAGAGAACAAGACTGAATTTTTGATTGTACTTAGTACATGTTCCCCTCTTAGCTCTATTGTTTATTGGAGACATATCACATATTACGCTGAAAGGGAGGTTAATTTTTTAAAATTTCTTTTGTTTTCTCTCTGCAGAGATCCACTCCATCCTGAAGTTTTGTCTTTTACCCACTCACATGCCAAGGTATGAAAGTAAAAACTACTCTGGTTAAATAATTTCCACATACTACTTCTGGTCTTGAGGCTAGAGACTTAATTTCTTCCTTTCTCCCCTCCCCACCAGTATAATACTAAAGGTAGTACTGCTGTCTTCTAAGTGATAATAAACAAGTACTCGAAATTACTGAATACAGGAAGGGAAATATAATGGAAAAAGGAGATTGTTATTAGGGACAAAGTCTCTAATTGCAACTACATTGATTCTCTTAGCTAAAGCTTCCAAACTACTGTCTTCAGTTATTTATGAGAAGATGGTAGGAAAAAACCCCTAATTTTGGAAGAATATTTATTTGGGTGAAAGTAACAAAAATATTGTTAGGGGTTCCTTCTACAGGGAATTGATAAGATTAAGATAATATATAAAACCAGAATGTTTTTGCAGATAGGATAAGAATGTTTCAAAGACTCTGTTGACAGCCCAATAATTAACACCTTGATAACAGTTGAGAACCTTGCCTATACATGAAATTATTACCAGTATGTGTGCAAAAACTCCCCCAAGCCAGTGACAACTGGTTGTATTATCATTTGGACATATAGACATAAAAGTTGCAAGATAAGTGCAAATACAGATGAACAATGGTGCTTTTCACAGTTTGAAGAGCATACTTTGAAAAGTATCCTTGAGTCTGAATATATTAAAAAGGAGGAAAAAAAAGAAAAAGGAAAAACACAAACCAGAAAACACTAGAAAAAAAAAAAAAGTAATTCCTAATTAAAAAAAAAAAAATCTCACTACTTTCTGCAAAATGTTGTAGCCAGCAAAGAAGAAATGTGCTTCCCTGCCCATGGCTCAGAACAGACCCTACTCTGGCAGCAAGGGAAAAGGAACAGCCTCAAGGTATGTTATAGACACCTCTCTTTGTAATGAACTCTTTTGGTTGCTATCAGATTGACTGATTCATGTCTGCCTCTCCATTTACAGATAGTTCTGTATAAAGCAGTGTAGCAAACTCATGGTCCTCCCAGGTCAGCTCCACTAGGTAGCTCTATTGACTTGCAAACCAAAAAACTATTGAAAACACTGAAACTGGTGCTTTCTGCTGTTAACCCCTTCTATGAAAGGGGGGGTGTCTAATGAGCACACACACACAGGAGATACATCACCTGAGAGAGCAGTTAAGGTGTGCAGACTGTTCTGTGATCAGACCTGTGGTGAGAAACATGAGGCCCTTGAGGGTCTTCTGTCTTTTGGCATACCTCGGGCTCCCAGGAGAAGAAAGAGGCTGTAACAATACTGCAGGTTTCAGGAGTTTCAACCTGAAAAGTTTTCTCTCCCCACCTGGCAGATACAGGACCTGCAGGGTGCACCTGAAGTCATGGGAGAAAGCAGCAAGGAGGAGTTGAGAGACTGCACTGTAATAGTGATAGATTGGAATAAGAATTTAGGAGCTTCAGATCCTGTGGGAACTCCTCTTTTTTAGAGCAGAAAACTGAGGAGATGGCCTAAGGAGCAGATCTATCACATGCCCTGTGTTCAGTATGCAGCTTCTAGGATCAGGGAAGTCTCCTAGACCAGGCATAACAACCCAGGAACTGTGATAAGGTAGGAGCATTGCTAGAGAGGGAGAAATTCACATGGCAGAGGGGAATAGCAGAATTAAAGGCACAGGATAAGAGCCAAGAGAACATTCCTCTGTTTCTTTCCTTGAATCTGATTTAGTTATGAAGTTGTTGGATGAGAAGACCACGTCATCATCTCAGTAGAATATGGTACCTACTTTCTAACTTGTAAAATCCTGTAATTGCTCATGTGGAATAAAGGTATCTTACAGAAAGAAAACAGAAAGTACCCAGCAATGCATCTTTCATATGAAAGCAAGCCATGAAGCTGCATTCAGTCAATAACTCTGTATAATCTTCATATGCTTTTTTTTTTTTTTTTTTTGGTATTACAAAGTTAAAACCTAGAGTTTATTTTTTTTTGTAGTTCAAAAATAAGAAACCTGGAAGGAGGAAGTTCTGATGATGTTGCAGTACTGGAGGATCACATAGATTTTTCTTTAGCAAAAAAAATAAGCAAAATTGAAGAAAAAATAAAGAAAGGAGGCTCACCAGATTGTCTAGATGATGATATTAACCCAAGCACTAGAAATGAAACTGCAACAGGTAGGTTTCCTCTCATGGTCAAGTATTTTTATTCTTCTTAAAAATGGGTTCTCCTATGGAAAAAAAATAGAAATAAAGTGTTTCTGTAGAAATTACAGGGAAAGTTCTAAAGTACTTAAGTTAATGGAAATTCTTCTAGAAGTCCTAGAGGAAGATCAGGTCATGTGAATAATTGATGAAAAAAAAAAAAAGAAAAAAAGAAAAAAGGAGTTTTCACTTGTTTTCCACCTTTGTAGGAAGATGTTTGGGTGATTACATATGTTGGACATACACATTACATTGATTTTACTGGGGAAACAGAAATACATAATGCTAAGCTTGGATCTCCCAGAAGAGGAGCTTCAGTCCTTGGCACAGATTTTGCCTCTAAAGGCCAACACAATACTAGCCTCATTTCTAACCTCATGCCATTCTGTCCATATCCTGCCTTCAGAAGTCTCCCAAAACAGATCCTCAGGTATCTTTTTTTTTTTTTTTTTTTTTTTTTTTTAAATATTTATTTCATAGCATTGTCCTGTCCCTCAGCTTCTTGCAGTGCTCTTTCTGGACTTAGGCTGCATATCTTTATTACCAATACAGTGTCTTACACACTTTTTTTCTCAGGGGATTCTTTTGGGGGCTTATAAGTCAACTCTGTAGCATTTATTATTTAATATACCCCCCACGCATGAAAAAAATACCTGAATGAGTTGTCACATTGTCTCCTAATCTTCAGATTTCTCAGGAATTCAAGACACCTAGACTCTCTTAGAGACCACAGCCTTACAGATCTCCTTTTCTCACTTCCCATCCCCTAAGCAGTTGGTTACTTTATAACCCAAGAAATCCTATTGCTCCTCCTCCCCCTTATCAGTCTCATCAGGTGATTAAAACTGACCAATTAGGAAGTTAATTGTTTAATTCTCTTCTTGTGATAATTCCAACTAATTATGCATTGTAGCCACTTCCAAAGACCGATGTGATTGTAGTTGTGCTCTTAAGATTTTCAACAAGGTTTACTACTAAGTGTTCTTAATGAGACAAAGCTAAGACAGCAGAGAGGTTGGCTGTGGACAAATAACTGAGTAAGAGGAAGCAAAATGGTCACAAGAAAGCAGATTTTTGCAGGCAGTGGTGGAGTCATCTGCCATGGAGATGACTTACATTGTTCAATAGACAGAGAAACTGGAAAAAAGCTGGTAAAGAAACGAGTGTTTGAAACAGTGAGTCTGTGATAGTTACAACTGGCATTGAAGTGTTAGACTGATGGAGCTGGTAGAATGGAGGTTTATATTCAGCATTAAAGAGTGCCAAGTAATACTGATAGAAAAAAACAACTCTCATTACCTGCAATTTTGAACTGGACTTTGTTTAGTTATTATTCATCAAGACATCTTCAAAATGTGTTGCTTGTTCCCAGTGGAAAAGGCAGGTTATTTTTTAGAAATACTGGAGATTTTAACAGAAAACAAAATATTGTGCTGTTATGATGCTATTAGATAATTGATGCTGCCCCATCTTCATGATGATGCAGAGTTGTGAACACCCCATCTCAAAACCAGGATATAGAACTAGGGAAGCTTCAGAAAACACTCCATGGGAGCATCAGAATTGTGGAACAACTGGAATTTTCTGTTTGAGAGCAAAAGAATTGAGGGCAACATCAAAGGCTCTGTATGCAAACAGTAATGGTCAAGTGAAAGATGTCCTTTTGGAATTCCAACACCAGTAAATGCCACATCAACTCTCTGTAAAGCAAGCTGCACAAAGTGGTTTCCTTTCACATAATGCAGAATTAAATTAGCCAACTCATTGCTGCAGGATACTGTGAATGTCAAACTACAAGATGTTTTATGAAGAAAAACAAACAACTTGAGAGTATCAAAGCACATGAAAGAGTATTGAATGTCATGGCTCCAATCTAGTTTCTATCTCAGGATAGCTGCTAGTTACCAGAGGCTAGCAAGGATGTTCCAGCAGGAAAAAAAGTCAATCTGAATCTTATTTTTTGTAGTATTTTCTGAAATCCTGTTTCCAATTGGCCTCTGCAGAGTTACAACTTAAGCTGCATTTGACAGTTTGATAAGGGAAGGTGGGTGAAATGAAAAGAAATCCTATTACAGCAAATCAACATGTGTACCCAACCATCTCTTCATGTGCATCTTCAGATACTCTTCCTCCAATTCCTTCTTTTCTTCTTGAATCTACTGTGAATAGTGGTGATTCCTGGGCTGCTCCTCCCACTTGTGTGCCTGTGGAAGTCAAGGGAGTTACTGGTGAATGATTTGGGTCAAGGGTGGAAAACAGGCAGTAAAAGAACATACTTTTCACACCCAGCTGCTTTTGTCACCCCAATAGCACATTTCTCAGCTGCCCAAGAGCAAAAAAGTACTTCATTTGGAAAACCCTCGTTACAGTGACTTCACTTGCAACTATTTCTGGAGTCAAGTTAGCAGTGAACTTTGAAGAAGCACAGACCACTGTGTGGGAAGGGTATTTACCTACTGGGAGGGTTTTCCAGTCTACATTGAATTCCTTCTTAGCAGTTGGAAATGATTTTGGGTGTGAGTACATACACTGCAGCAACAGACTGCAGTGCAGACATCCCCTACAAACTAGTTTGCCTGACTTCAATCTCAAGGAATGCTGTAACTTACAGCATAGCATGACACAAGTTTCCCATCAGTTTCCATTTGGAGTGTTAGGAGTCTTTTACATTTTAAAGGTGTTGAATTCAGTCTGTACAAAGCCCTGCCTCAGAATGACAAACTTGCAACGTTTAGAAATCGTTAGAAACGTTTAGAAATAGAGGTTTTTTTTCTTTCCCTGTTTCTCTAATAATTATAAACACTGTAGTGTGGTTTTAAAAACAGGAAGGTGAAAGTGAGTTCTTACATCAGTCTTTTTGGGGTTTTTTTCTGCATGGAATAATGAATACTTGTAGATATTAAATGGAACTCCTTATGTTCACAGAATCTCAAATCCAAGTTCTTAAAGCCAAGTTACGTGTTCTGCAGGAAGAGCTGGATAGTGTAGTACGTGAATGCAGGAAAAAGGTAAGAGCTGGGCTTGCTTGCCTCTAGAAATGGAGTAGGTTCCTTTGAACAAATAATCCAACAGAATCCCCTCAGCATTTCCTTTTCAAGACGTAAAAGCTAAGGTTCTGGTTTTTAACATTTCCTGAGAGCTGAGATTGGTAACTTCTGTGTCAATCTGATTCTGGGCTGCAACCTTGCAAATGTACTTGATGAAAAAGAATGGGAGGCAGCAAAGACTCACTGGAAATGATGATGTGTCCCAGCTGTAGGGATGCTGTGGATCACTGCTGGGAAAGAGCAGTTTCCAGAGCCTGAGGAAAAGCAGGAAGATACAGGAGCAGACAATTGCACAGAGGGAAGATGAGTGGTGCCAAGAGCTGGGTGATGGGAGCAAAGGGATGTTCAGGGCAGAACATGAGCAATGTAATCAGGTGCTGTGGGTGTCCTTGGTGGAATAAAGTGCAGAAACATCTGATGTGTGAGCCACTTGCAGTGAAATATTGTAATCAAACCAGAAATTAGGCTTGCTCTGCTCTCAAGATTATACTTCATGTGAGGACTGTGTTCAGAGTTATTGGGCAGATCAGTGAAGGCACTGGGAAGCTACCCTGGGATTTTTCTGTTTCTAAGTTTTATCATCTGCACTGTCTAGCAATATGTTTTCGGGCGATGCTCAAGCATCTCTTCACCTGTAAAACCTTAAGTAGTTTGTATCTGTGTGCCAGAGAGATCACCTTTTTTTCATGCATTTATAATCAAGCAAGGGTTTTGACTCACAGATCAATTTTACACAGTTGGATTACTCTTAGCTCTGGTCTCTCAACTTCAGGATGCTATTCCCTGCAGCCCAAATGTGATGATGAAGTCAAGAACATATGGCAAAGCACCTGTAAGTTTTCTCTGAAGCTTCTGATTAAGAGTTAAGGAGCATGAGAATAATAAACATGGATTTTTTTTTTTATTTTTTTTTTGGGATAGGTACCTGGAGAAAATCTTCAGAAAGAATTAGATTTTGGCACTTTATTTCATTGTTATCAATACAGGTGCTTCTGAATTTCATTATTTTTATGCAGTGATCAGAAGAAAGTTGTTACATTAGATTTGAAAGACATTTTCATTTTCAAATCAAATACAATTTTGTCAGTAGCTCCTGGACTACATCATTTCATGACAAAAATACTACAAAATTCAGTTACTGTAGCAGATGACAGAAGACAACCTTGGAATTAGTCTTGTCCTGCTCTATAGCACTCTGTATGTAAATGGATCATTTTTGGGTACTGTTTTTTTCTGATGCAAAAAAAACTTTATTACACTCAAAGTCACAAGAAATGTACATTGGCAAAGCCTTGAAGACAGATTCTGGGTTTTGTTCCAACTCACAGTCTAGACATTATAAAGAAGCAGTAAATCTGGTTTAAATACAAGGAAGGGGGAGTTTCTGGTGTGCCTACAGTCCCATGAAGCTTAGGGTAAAGCACATTGTATTTCCCAGTGAGAAGCATGGATTCCTAGGGGCTGAGTGGGCAGGAAAGACTTGTTTTCATAGAAACTCCATTTCTCTATATACCTTGATTTCTTTCTCTTCAAGAAATAAAGGGCAGAATGTATGTCTGACATAACCTACACCACTATTCACTTACCATGTTTAAAAGGTTGTCAAAGAAAAATGCCTCAAAATGATAATGCTTAATGTGGGATGTAATTGCCTGGCCATGAACCTAATAGAAGTTTCACTTGATGTTAAGAGAATCTTAATTCTGACTACTTCGTGTATCCCATAGCATTAGCTTGCTTTTAAGTCAAAAGCAAATCTCCTAAAGCATAATGGATTGACTTATCTGTAGTTATGTTCTCTTCTTTGCCCAGAATTTTTCCTAATGTGTGCATTTAGCTATTTGCACCCCCCCAAAAATGTCACCTATCTGTGTGCCACTGTTACTCATATTATTCTATAACATTTTGATAGTTTGCAGACCCTCTTAACTCTGAGAAATTAAATGCCTTACATTCTGCTACAAGATAGTTCCAAGCAAAAGCCAAAAAAATTAAATGATAAAAGTGTTACTGCTTTTTGAAGAATTGTCCTGGTAGATGGGTATTTTGTTGTCTTAGCTGTTGTTTCCTTTCTGAAAATCATTGTGAGATCCACCATGAAAATAAGGATTTTAAAATAATGTAAAAACCTCTTATTGGCATATCTACAATACGTATATTTTTACTGTTTTTCTTTCCAAAGCATGATTATTGCATTATCCTACTGCTTCCTTGCAGTCATTTAGTTGGAGTTTTTGCTCATTGCTGTCAAACAGGATGATGAAAATCAGAATTTAAAATCTCAGCTTAAAGCTACTGAAGGAGATAAGTCCAGACTGCAACGAGCACTCAACGTGCAGCTTTCCCACACTGAAAAGTACAAAATGCTGTCACAAGAAGAAAACAAAACAAGTGAAGGATTACAACAAGAGCTCATTGCCCTAAAAAAGGTAATGCAGATATTAATCTCTTTGGTCAGAGAAATGAGAAAGAAAAAATGCAGGAGATTACCTTCTGGACCCTGGTTGGGTAGATTTGTATCTAATTAGTATTTTCATATCTGGTAACAAGTTTTAAGTAGTCTAATCACTTTTTTTTTTTTTTTTTTTTAGGAGAAATGATTTATTTTTCCAGTTGATTTTATTTTCCTTCTACTGTCATATCTATTTCTGCATTTGAAAATTAAATTCTTGTGTAAAAGACTCACAAAAGACAAAACCTTGCGGTCATTGATTCTGTCAGGAAAAAATAGTAGGACTCCTACTACCCCTTGGCTCACAGTAAATAGGGATGATTTACAAAGTAATTTAGACCATTCTCTTCAACCAAGACAGGATAGATGGTCTCCAAACCCTCCTGGCCCTAAGTCTTAGCTGTACCAAAACCCTTCTGTGCTGGCATTTCCCAGCATTTCTTTAGATGTTCCAACCTGTTTCAGGTGCACAGTCAGTTAGAAAGCTCATCCCAGGATTCAGGAGATGTCTCTTGGGATAAAGTGAATTCACTTGTGCTGTAAGCCTGAACTATGGTCACTTCCCTCACTTCTCTTTCTTCTGGCTTTACCATCCTCACTTCAATTCCTCCTGCAGGGATGTGTATTCTACAGCTTCTCAAGGTTACTGATCAAACTACATCATCATGACAATTAGTGGCAGTGCTTGAAAATTCTAATACTTCAAAAAAGGCAAGTCCATGTGATGAATGGGTTCCTGCTAAGTCACAAATTGGTTTACATGTGTTTTCTGATGTAAAAGATTTGATCTAACTGCCAAAAAATCATGCATTTCAAAAGAATTTTGCAGCAACTGCTTAAAGCTTCTTAAAGCTTGGGCTTAGCAATCTGAAAGATTTATCCTTTGAATATGAAGTATTATTCAACACTATATAATTAATGTAGTTGTAGATTCATTCTAGACAGAAGTTTAAAAGCAATTGCCTGTGAACACAGCCCTGAATGTGTGCTGCTGGATTGTTAAACCTCAACTTTTCAGCCTCGAGTCTCAAATTTTCTCTATAGTTGAGACAGCACAAACATGACCTCTGATTTGGGGGCTTTTTGTGCTTTTGGTGGGATTTCTCTTGCAACAGAAATGACAGAGAGCTTCAACTGGGCTATAGGCTTTCCCAGGCTTCCTAGATGACCAACAATTTATGCAACTTCATTAATGCCCCTGCTGCTTTTGGGCTGTGCCTAGGCAAGGATTTTCACTTCCTTTTCACCATTTAACTGAAACATGGCAATTTGTTTGTTATGTTTACATTTCAATCTCTTGGTGTTTGTGAACACTGCTGCTGGAACACTCACCTCAAGCAGCAGCTGAATTCTGATGCTCCTTGAAACTTCCACTGTCTTCTTTCCACCATTTCTGTTTTCCCATCTGTTGAACTAATAATGAGATCTCCAGTCCTTTTTCACCACCTGTCTCAAGAACATTCTTTGTTAAATTAGTCAGTTCAGTCCAGCTTGATGTTCAGCAAACATCTCTCAAATGGTTTTGGGAGTGGAAAGTGTTGCTGAGCTTTCTAAAGATAGAAGTGCAGTGTATGCTTGGTACTGGGAGGAAAGGAAGCCTGCTGGGAGGTTTACTCATGGAGCAATCTGGTATCCACCCCCTGTGGATACTCACCTGCCTCAGCCATGCCACAATAGTGGAGAAACTCTGGAGATTGACATGGAATGCAGTTTTAAAACACGGCAGTTCTTTTCCCCTCTCAGAGAAACATGGTAGGAGAAAATTAATCCAGTTTTTACTTCAAGTATTGAAGAACAGCCACAGAATTTGGGAGGATTAGTGAGATGCACCTTACCCTCCTGTTTCCTTCCTCCATCAGGAGAAGATTCAAAGCTTCTCAGCAGGACCTGTTCCTCTCAAAACTGTACTGTGAAAGCTTTGTTGTGTGTCAATTCCTAGGCATTTCCTGGGTGGGAACATGGGAATCCTCAGTTACCACCAGAACAGCTGGGGTGAAATGGAGAAAATGGAACAATTACTCGGGAATAAGGAAGCCTGGCATTAAAAAACAAGAGTTAACAAGCTCCCTCGCTACCCTTATTTGGTTAAAAGAATCTTTCTGTTCCCATTACTAAAAATTGGACAGTCTTTTAAAATCAAAAGTCTTTTTCACAAATGACAGGAAGTGCTCTTGCTGCTGGAATTGTGTATTTCTTCTCCTTTGTCTTTTTATCAGTATTCCCTGATCTGTAATCACATTATTTTGTTCCTCAGCTTGGTTTCTCTTTCTCATTTCCCCACTTGGAGTAGGAAATACCATCATCACAGACAGGAGAGAACTGGTTTGATTGTTGCCATAAATACTCCATGCTCTGTTTTCTGCTAGATGAAATAGTGACTAACCTCAGCCATCCTCTGCAAGCTGTTAGAACTTTTGTTGGTAAATGCATGTAGTAATCTCAGGGGGAAAGAGGTGGGAAGCAGCAGCTGGGAATACTAGCTCCTGTCCCAAAATCTGCCCCAGAGTGGCGTTTTTTTCTCTCTGACTGAGCATACAAGGTTTTTGAGACAGTGCTGTGGTCTTACATTATCACAGTTATTCCAAAAGAGGTTTAAAAGAAAGATGAGAATGATACCTTTTCAAGATTTAAAAGAAGAAGGGGTTGTTTTAATGGAGGAATTTTGGAGACAGATTTTATCTGCAAGCCCAAGGAATCCATAGAGCATTTTTCAAGGGTGATTCTTGCTGTATGGCCTCAGATGCCATGAACTGAAATACTATAATTCATAATGTTTGTTTTAATCCTTTGCTGCTTTTTAACCAGGAACTGGAGACTCTAAAGTGCTTCCAAAAGCAGGCTGCGTCCATCCAGAGTGCCACAGACCTTCGTTTGAACAGGGCTCAGGAAGAAGCTGAAAGGTATAAAGTGGAGCTGAATAAACTGAAGCAAATCAACAAGGTACAGTGGCTTAGGAAAACCAGTTCCAATCTGTCATCAGTCAGCAGGGCTAGAATGGGGCAAAAGGCATGATCAGTTTTGGAAGCATCTGTTACAGATACTCCCAAACCTGAGAAGTTCTCCTGGATGATGCTACTGCTATTTATGCAGAAGAAAGAAATGTACAGAATCAAGTGATAGCTTTCTGGTTTCCTTCATTTGGGTGAAAATTGGAGGTATTTAGAAAAAAAGGGAGAAGTACACTTCCACACCTGATACACAACCATGGCTGTCATCTCTGAGCTTCTGTGGACATATTTTGATTAATATAATTTCAGAAATGTCAGGTGTGGGTTTGAGTAATGCCACATTTCATTGGTTAAAGCACCACTGCCATAAATAATACACTTCTTCTCCTCTTCCCTTGGTAGGATGTGGCTAACCAAGAATTCAAAACAATTGAAGAACTAAAGACAGAGAACAAGAAACTGCAGAAACAAAAAGGAGAGCTGATGGCAGGTTTTAAAAAGCAGTTACAGTTAATTGATATTTTGAAGAGACAAAAGGTAAGGCCCAGAGTGCTGTTACATTTCAGTTCACAACCTGCAGCTAAATGTGTCTGTTGTCAAGTAAGGCCATGATGGTAACTAGACCCCAGGGATGGGAAGTTTCAATGCAGGGGAGCAGCAGCCTGACTGTAATTTGTGCATATTGCTGACACTCAGCTTTATGGCAAAGGCTGGTCTTTTGTAATCAACCCCTTTCCTAACCTGGAATTCCTAATTCCACCTATCACAATGAGAGTAGTACTGACAAGCTTTGGGACAGAGAGTATCTCTTGGTTCAAGAACAAATAATGGTCATGTAGTGACACTCCTTTTTGTGCTGTCAGTAGAATCTAGATGACCATGTGAGGTTTGGGGGGCTTTTTCAGTGTTTCCCATCCCCAGAATATGCCTTGTCCTATCAGCAGTTGAGACAGCACAGGGCCCTCCCTGGAGTGAGCCATTCCATCCTAAGCCAACGTTCTTCCTGGGCTCTCCATCACCACTGTTCCTCTGTATTCTGGGGTGTTCTCGAGGGGTACACTTGTGCTCAGGTGCAGAGCTCCACAGAGCTCCTTGTCTGAAAGAAAGAAAAGAAAGAAAAGAAAGAAAAGAAAGAAAGAAAAGAAAGAAAAGAAAGAAAAGAAAGAAAAGAAAGAAAGAAAAGAAAGAAAAAGAAAGAAAAGAAAAGAAAAAAAGAAAGAAAGAAAGAAAGAAAGAAAGAAAGAAAGAAAGAAAGAAAGAAAGAAAGAAAGAAAGAAAGA
>JAOEGS010002257.1:10221-20968 GCA_025447755.1 Corythornis vintsioides
AATTTTTTCCAAAGGTCTTGTTCAAATTATTATAATTATTATTTTTATTATTATTTTGTCCAAAGGTCTTGTTCAATGCATTACGTTCTTGTGGAGAAAATACACTAAAAGAAGGAAAACATAATGAATATGACAGGATGAGTATTCATGATTCTCCACATGACAGAGATAGTTAATAACTTTTAAAAATAGGTAATAATCTGGTTTGTGTATGGAAGACTTACCTGATTTTTAAAATAAAGTTTCAGGCACTTCTGACTGGGGGAATAAGTTTGGAAGACAAATGTAATCCCAGGTTAGAATCTTTTAAAATAATGAGAAAAGTCATCAAATCCCACTTTTCCCATGTACCAAATTTCCCCAATTTCCTCTGAATCAGAGTTGTTCTGTTCCCAGAAGCAGCTGAAAACTGATTTTCCCTGCACTGTGTAGCCATGACTTGCTGTGGTGTCAACAGGTGGGCTGTGATTCCAGTTCCCATTTAGCTTCTGTTCTTGAACAGACTTTTCTTACCTAAGACTAGAACAAAAGTGATGGTTTAGCTATACACAAAAGAAAACCCCAAATCACAGCTGGGAAATCAAAGTAAATTTCAATTTGAGCTGGTTTTGCCCTGGGATGCTGCCCAGAGTAAATGCTTTTCAGTGTTGTTGTGAAGCTATAGAAGTGCACATTTTGTCTGTGCTTGGAAGGTCTTTTTTTTCTGGTCTTGTTTGTTTGATCCTCATCACTCTGCACACAGTCCCATTTCTGCCTTTGAAGTAATTTTTACTTTCTAAAACTGAACGCAGGGATTCTGTAAATAAAATATTGTAGAAGCTGAGTACAAATACACAAAAAAATGACTCTGAAAGAGAATATGTATACATTTGGTTCTGGTATTTCCTGGGGGATTACAAAATACAATACATTTGTGAAACTGCTGAGGTAATGTGGTCTTTATGTAGATGTTGCTATGTGAATGCTTTAGAATTGTTTAGTTTTTGTGAGTTTGTTGCTATATTCTTCCACAAAAGTTGGAGAAAAGAGGGTCAATGTTGACAAGGAACTACAGCTAACTCAGAACCATTTTTAAGGGAAAAATTTCTATTTAAAACTTTTATTTTAAGATTACTGATGTCAAAAAATACCTTTTATTTATACACCTTAATATTAAATATTCTATTACACGATATACTTATTAGCTTAATTATAATATGTGGAAAAAGATAGTTCTCAGAATTGTTCTAATAGTAACTGGAAGATATTTCCAATAATTTGCTGTTAACAGTTGTTCTTAAGACCTTTATCAAAAAGTTTTTCTATTATTAAAGATTCTTTTTAGGAATACTACCATGTAATCTCTCATTCAGACTCCAATTTACATTCTGTGAAGTATTGGGTTAAAGTTCTAGATCAGAAAGCCATATTTTCATCCCCATAATGTGCAGCATACTGATTTTTATATAGTTCTGCTCTAACCAACTTGTGGAGTATTTGTTCTTGTGTCTTTCAGAAACCCATTACGTGTTGGTTTTTTTTTTTTTCAGTTTTGTAAAAATCATAAGAATTTGGCAAAGTATCTTTCCCATAAAAGTATATTTAGTGGGAAAAAAAAATTGCTTTTCTCCTGTCATTGTTTGTTTGGTGACATAACAGATGTTAAAGGTTTTTGCTGAGAATCAGCATCATCCTGACATATCTACTGCTGCTTGAGTCATTCATTCTAGGGGACTGGTGTCATGCTGCATTTCAGCCAGGGCTCTGATCTTACCCCTCCTGATGCCAAGTTACCTGGATTTGTCAATTTGGCAACTGACCTGAACTGAGTAGTGACTGTCTGTTGTCCTCCTCAGTTACTCTTAGATTGCAAAATCTTTCATCATACTTACCAGATGTGTTACTGCTAAAAGCTACAGAGCAGAATCCTAAAAATCATAAAAATCTTCCAGTATGAGATTTCAAGTGCAGCTTTGAGCTGCTCTGGAGCTCACCCTTCTCTGCCACTCAGGCCCAAAAGCTCAGTGTGGTGCTCTGAAGCTTGCCCAAGCCCCCAGAAGGAGATGTGCTCTGCACCCTGGCAGAGTTGATCCCAGGGTTAGCTGTAGCAGGGCTGGGTTGTCAGGAGTGTTGTTCTGTATCCCATGCACAGCCCTGTTCTCCAATAAGCTGCTCAGCATTCCCAGAACTGACAGCTGCTTATGGGCAGAGTCAACAGCAGGATGTGGATGCATGGACTTGGAATCCTAGGAAATAGTGGATAAATAAGATTTCTTAGTGTCATATTTTGACATACCAGTATCTTATTATCAAGAGGGTTGTTTTTTTTTGTTTTCTGTATTTTGATAAATCTCATTGTTCTCCTTAAAATATTTTTTTTATTCTTGAGAGGTAGTATGGGGGAGGATGTGAAATTACTCTCTGAAAATTCAGCATGTATATGATGAGGACTGGTGTTCAGTTTTATGTTGTGTTGTTTTCATTTTTTTTCTGAGTTCTTGTGGAACTCAAAAGTTCAGTGCAAACGGGTTTATGCAACTGTTTTGGTTGCATATTATCACCCTTCCAGTTACATGTTTAGTCCTTTTTTATTGTTATACTGTTTTTGATTACTTTTACTAACTTTCTTAAGAAAAAAACCCACATTTTTTCCTCGGTTATGATTGTATCTGAATCAACTTCTTCTGAGGCTGCTTCAGTACCTCCTTTCCTAGCTTATTTATTTAAACTAGCTTCAAAACAAACTTTACTTTTTAATGGTGACTTCAGTAAATAATAGTGCAGAAGTCTACAAGTGCTTCTCCAAACCTGAATGTAAAAAAAACCACCAAAGCATTCAGGTTAATTGACCAAGTTTAGTTGTGTTAGTGGGCACTTGTGCATGTTGTTCCATCAGTTGCTTACTGAAAATATGCTTATTAATTGGCACAAAGCTAATCATCTGTGTCCCTGCTGGCCTAGGAGACATTGGTGATGCTTGTACTGAAAGCTTTCTGTGCAACACAAACGAATGTGCTCTCCTAATATTTATTTTATTTCCTTATTTTTACAGTCTTACAGTAAAGGGGCAAGAAGAAAAAATCGATTTAAAGGATCAGATGGGAGTACATCTTCTGACACTACCTCTAACAGTTTTGTACGTCAGGTATGTGTTTTTCAGCTTTTAAAAGACTGGATGACTTGCTGATGTTAATGTTCATGCAGTTTTTTGGGGGTTTTTTAATAAATTTTCAAGTCTGTGAAGCCTGAGAAACAGCAGAAGTCTCTCCTGGCACAATGGCAAATATTGCTTGCTATTGTTTTGATCTTGACAGAAAAATATGTTTTCATTAATTTCCATGTACAGTAGTTTTCATTATTTTTGTTGCTCTAATGCCACCAGATGATTAAAGCTGGAGGAGGTGGAGTCTGATGGGAGAAAATATCAAAATACTACCAGTCCTCAGGGTTTTCCTGCTTGCAATAGTGTTGATGAGGTAGTGTTAATTTACCAGGTGGTCTTTGGCTAAAGAACAGTATTACTGAACTTGTGCTTTTTGGGAAGAAGAGTGTCTTTTGGTATGTTTATGGTTGGTAACTTGGAGAGCATAAGGAGGGGTACTGAGAGTATCACAGTGACTGTGTCTGTGCAGACTCTGAAGCTTCATACCCTGCTGATTTAAGCCATGCTTTTGCAAATGCAGACCTTGACATCTTTTTTGAAGGGGATTTGCAGAGTATTTGGTTTTGCCATAAGCAGGCACCAGACCTCCTTCCCTAAATGCAAAGTAGCATTTGGGAGCAGCAACAGGATTTTTAAATTTTTTTTTTTTTTTGTAAGGAAATCTGTGTTGCTGTTTCCCTTAGCTCCTCGTGGATGTTGAGTTCAGCCTGGAACATTTTTAGCAGAGTATGAATGTTTATTTTACACCAGCTGCACATGGTTCTTTGCCTTTCTTGTTTACCTAAATGAAGTCTGAAGTTGGTGTCTTTCTCTTCCTGCTGTCACGAGGGAGAGCAGGGCAAAGAGGATGTAGCACAAGGAGATTGATCATCAAAATACATATAGATGTTGGACTCCTGTAGCCAGTGGAGACCTGGTTGGCTCTATAGGCTGTGGGGCATGATTTATGAAATCTTCAAAACAGAAATCCAAAACAGGCTTGCTGAGCTACAGCTTAGAATTGTCTGTATCTTTCCCAGGGCTGTAAAGGAAGCACAGATTATGACTGCTCCAAGTGTAGATTTGTACAGGAGAGAGTTACATATTTCTCTGAAATAAATCCAAATTTAGTAGTTACTGAAGTGATCTAATACAGATGACTGAAAGGATAAATAGGCTTCTGGGAAGAAAAAAAAAAAAAAAAGATTTCATAGATTGCTGAAGCAAAACTTGTTTTTGAAGTGGTATTGTCACTGAAGATAATGAAAGATCTGAATGGATAAATATGTGATGTGACACTGTCCAAAATATATTTAAAAAAGAAAATAATCACAAAACACTCCTAGTGAGTAATGTACAGGCAGAGCTGTTAGAGTTGTAGCAGATGTATGAGAGAAGTGTCTCTTCACAGTTGCTGCTGAGAGGTTTATTTCAGAGCTTGTACTGAATCTTCCCCAGGCTTTTCTGATCTGGGGACAGCTTGGTTTTCTCATCCCTAAAGGAAGAATTGTCACCAGCATGACCAGGGTGCCCAGTGCCCCAGATATTAAACAGATTGGGTGTAGAAACTTAGTTCAGTGCTGTGTATTGCTTACCCTCATTGTTTTTGGAGGATATTTTTCATGGTATAAATGAATTGTTCTGCCATAACCATTGATTTGCAGGAGAAAAAGTGACTCCATTAATTTGGTGTTACTCCTGAGATGAAAAAACCTGCAGGAAAGCAGAGCAGACCACTGAATCCAGGCTCTGTGGAATCAATGACAAACCCATTTATTTTCTGTTATTTTAGTGAAATTTTAAAGCTAAGATTTTTATTTATTTATTTATTTATTTGCTTGGAAAGGGGTTTGGTTTTGTTTTGGTTGTTTTTTTGGCAGTTTTTTATTTATACTTGGGATACACACAACCTGTTTGTTCAATGATGCTTATGATGCCTGTAGCTGCATTTTTTTTCCCCTCTGACTTTTTTTCCCCCCTTTTACTGTAATTTACTTCTTATCTTGTCCTGAAACCTTTTAGTGTTCTACAACTCAAAGAGCACATCTCTACAAGAACTTCCTTCTGCACTCAAGAAGGAATCCTGGAATTGTCCTGAACATTTATTGCTAAGGTCTGCCTTGCTTCCTTGTAAAGAAGAAAGAATGTTTGGGAGGTGCTTTTGCATCATATTTAGCTAGCTGATCCTTAAACTGGGAGAGTTGTGAGGGATGTGCAGGTTCTTGTGGTAAAACTGACAGAAAGTAGACATTTCCTAACAGAGAAATATATTGGTGATGGATAAAAGAAGACAAACACATTTAGTCCTAGAGAAAAGTGCCCATGGAAGGCAATGGAGGTGCTGTGCAAGGGTGTACAATTCAGTTTGAGCCACTGGACATTGAAGTTAAAGCTGCTGCAGGAGGGAGGGAGTTAGTATCTCTTACTAACTAATGTACAAAAGCTTTACTGTGCCTGCATTTTACTATTCCTGTAAGGATATATGTGCCTCTGGCTCCATTGTGTTCCTGGCAAGTTTCCTGCAATGCATACCAAATGCTACAGTTGCAAAAATAATGCCAACTTAGTTTTGTTTGAATGGGAGAGATCAAACGTTTAATTCAAATTGCTTGAAACTTCCTGCTGTTGTCTAAGGAGAATGAACTGCACTCTGCACAGCCCCATGGGCAACAATCTTCTCTGCTTCAGTCTGTCTCTCAGAGTGCTGAAATGCAGCAATCTATCCACTATTGTTTCTAATGTATATAAAAGTATTAAATGGAAGCAAGAGCATTTATACCTATAAAATACAGATTTAAAAAGCATTCTTTTCAGTCCAGGTAAGCCTCCCGAGTTTTATCTCTCAATCTAGATTTTTATTTCTATTTTTTGCTTGTGCCACTGTAAAACCTAGGAGATTTTAGGAGAATGGTTTGGATCGTGTACTGTTTGTTTATAACAAAAAAATTGTCTAGTTGTGTCCAGAATATTATTGATGATGTTGGAGCTTAAAAACTAACAGCTTGGCCAGCAGCTACTGCTTGACTTTTCAGTAGCAGGAGAGGGAAGAATTTTTTTTCCCCCCTCTGTTGTGTTGTTAAGTTGTATTGGCAATTAAGCAGTGTATTTGGAAAGCAGAAGCATTATTGCACACCAATCAGCTCCTAACTGACTTTAATCAGTTGTCTTTAGGGAGCTGAAGAGCACTGCATTACATAGTTTTCATCATCTTTTTTGAGCTTTGGAGTGCTAAGCAGCTTGTTCTTGGGGTTAGTTATGAAAGACTGAATTGGAGCTGGTCTCTACTTGCTGCCATTTTGACTGATGCTTGGTAATGATTTTGTTCCCCAGAGTATTTTCAAAATATGGATTAGACAAAATATTTTGCAGACTCCACTATGGCATTCCCAGCAACATTATTTTCAGCAAATCGCATGTTCTGATAGCTTTACATATTTTGTGGTTGCACTTTTGGACCTGTCTTTGTTGAGGTTTTATTTTAAATCCTAATGATTAATCGCAGAGGCAGTCTAAGTTCTTGGGATTTTTATGTATTGCAAAGGCAGATTAGATTGTGAAATAGACTGTAGACTATGGACTCACTTACTGAAATATTTAAGGTTTTACAAATCTGGGTTTTTTTTGCCTTTAAATATTGGCTTGATGCCTGTTACACTGTGTTCACTCAAAAGCACAGCTATAAATAATGATGTAGGGAATTCATTATTCTTCTACTCTTCTCTAAGGATGTTTGCCTAGCTGTGTAATTACCTATTGAATTTTATGAATGGCAAGACTAAGATTTGCACTAAAATATTACTTGAAAATATTGACTTAGTTTTGCTCATAAACATGCCTCTTAATCTTGAGTTCACCAGAGAACAAGGCTGTGTCAGAGATCTATTCCTCTTCTTTTAATATCCACTTTTTCTTTTTCCCCAGATACAGAGATTAGCTTTGAATTTTTATTTTCTTTTTTTACCTTTTCATGTGGGGAAGAGCTTATGTATTCAGCTCATGCATGTAGCCTGCCAGTGAGGAAATGCATTTACAGGCTGAGCCACCAAGAGCTCGTGTAGAGTGGGCACAAATATTAGCTTTGATCTTAATGCCCAGTACTACCAATCTTCTGATGAAAACCCACTTAGGCTTTGTTTGCTGGGACTGTTCCTGCTTCTTGAAGAATATGTGTGAACTATATTGTGGCTAAGCCAGAAAATTTAAATAAATACATATATATCTCTTTTGAAAAAGCTAATTTGCAAATTAATAGACTTTTATATTCTTTGTGTGCTTCTAATTATAAGATATGTTTGACTCATAGAGGAAAAAAAGAGCTTTTCAGGCTTGCCTTTAGCTTTTACATATAACAAAATGAGCTGAATCAGATTTTTTTTTGGAGGTATTGTGCAAACAGTGATTGTAATACATGAACACACACACATTTTATATGTATATATATATATATACACACACACACATATACTGCTTGGATTAATTTTCTCATCTTCTGTTTCTGATGCTGATGTCTGAACATATTTTGTTAGGTTCAGGTTTTTTCTGATCTTTCCCTGAAAGCCTCAGCAGTAATGCCTATGGCCTGTGCTTGCTGTTACGGTTGCACAAGTGTTATCTACTAGAATATCTGCTTATTTGAAACACATTAAAACCATTATTTCATGGCTTTTTAATTTGATGGAGTCGTGGTATCCTATTCTTTAACTTTAAAGTATATTTTTGAAGGAAATGTATTGCAGTTGGATAAAGCCACCTTATAATGAGATGGATATTTGGAGTATGATGTCTGTACTGCTGTGTTCTGCTGGCAGTAGTGGGAACCACCAAAATGCTGTTGAGGCCAGTGGTGTGTGACCTTAAATCATGGGCAGGCAACCTAGTTTCAGGGTGATGTGCTGTTTCATTTCAAGCAATGAATTAGATGTCTCTAGGAGTGGTGCTCCAACAGGCAAAAGACTATTTTTTTATGTTATTTCTTGTATGAAGCACACCAAGTTCCCAGCAGAAGAGTGGGTGAAGCACTCAGAGTAGTGTAGGTATTCATAAGTTATGTCAGTTCAGCTGTTGATGCAGAGTTTCATTCATGACTGATATCTCAGCTCTTCAGACACGTGGTGAAAACCAGTTAGATGGGGAGTGGGAGGAGGACAGGGTTTAGAAGAGGCCTGGATTGGAATGATGTGGCTGGAGGAAGGAAGGGTAGAGGGAGGTCAAAGGGAATTTCCCTTCTGGTTGCAGTTGTGGAGCTTCACTTAGGCTCTGTAGACATGGGAAAATCACATTAGGCTCATTGAGCTCTAGTTTTTCTCAGCTGTAGTAAGGGTTTGAGAAGTCTCCTTTTTTGGCCTGGAGAGAATAGAACAGATGCCCCTACAAAGCATGCGATCTTGGCATGCATGACTGGAAGGGAGATGGCTGAGAAAAAAACAGCAGAAAGGAAGTTCATTTGTGGACTTCAGTTCTTCCATGGGCCCTTTTTTTTTGCCTCGCATCGTTTCTAAGAATAGAAATCAAAATGCTGCCATGTGTTTAAAAAAAGCCACACACCCCCTAACCAAAACAAACAGGCAAAACATCATAAACCTCTTCTTATATCTCTCCGTTTACTCTTCTTGCAGCAGGGTGTGAGAAAATGACAGGGAGGAACAACTAAATAGAATACTTGATTAAAAACTGAAGGCTGGGAGCCCCTCTTTATAGCCTTGAATGGGTCTGCATGTTAATGGCTGGACTTGATGATCTTCAAGGTCCCTTCCAGCCAAATTATTCTATGATATGATAAATGTTGAGGATGGGGGGTCTTATCTGATAGCTGCTGATTCCCAGTGTTGCTCTTGAGCTTGTTCAGGTGATGGGTGGGTGTTTGAGAGGACCCACGTGGCCTCCCACGAGAGAATGGGGGAGATGCAAGCTCTGAGGTGGCACCCCCACTGGTGCCAGCTTTTGGACCTTCTCCTTTGGCATTCCCATTGCTGCTCTCTTGAGTCTGACACCTGGCTGTGTACTTCTCTGCATCCATGAGGGAGAGGAGAAATGAGGCTTTCCAGTTGCTCAGGAATACCAGAGACTGTGCAGCAGCAGATGTGTCCCTTTGGAGTGAGGTATTCAAAGGGTGTGACAGGCTTTGTGCATCCCTGAGCCACCTGAGATTGCTGCAGGTGATGGGGCTGCCCCCCATGCTACAGAGGAGGAGCAGGAGGCAGAATGGTCTCAGCTGCTCAGGCAGCCAAGGGCTGTGAGGGTGTTTTAAGCAATTAGGCAAACTGATGGAGGTAAAAACATCATCTTTGCAACTTGGCTAAATGCACCATTGGAGATTTTCCATTATATTTATATTTATTATATTATATTGCATGGCACAGGGAATGAGCAGGAAGGCTGAAGCCTGACTCTGTCTTTTGGCTTTCTCTTTGAGCAAGTATCTTCATGACTGGTGATTTCTTCCTGTCAGTGTTGTCCTAAGAGTGTTCTTTACATGCCCTGAAGCTCTCAAAGCCTTACAACTGCACCAAGAGCCTCATTGCCTGTATCTGCTGGTCTTTTGAGTGGGGAATAATGGGAGCTCTAAATAAAAAAATAAATAGTTGTAAACAGATCAAAATTAGCAGTAGGATTGAATAAGAATGAAGTGTTTTGTTTTATTTTGTCCCTTGCTTCTCCCAGGAAATTCACTGTGGTTTCTGGTTCTCATGTAGAGCATTGTCTTACTCAAAACAATAATTTTGAACATGCAAGGTTTATTATATGCTATCATAGATGCCTCCAATTATAGTAAGCATAGACATACAAAGTAGCTGCAATGGGCCAATGTTTCCAATGTATATATTCAATTGTATCTAATGCAACAACTGCCAAAAAGAATTTATGAAGATAAATGCAATGTTCTCAAAAATGTTTCTTACAGACCTATTCAGTTTGAGTTGATATGCTTTAGGGTTGGTTTATTTGTTTATTTAAGTGAAGCAGTACATTGCAAATTGTTTGTGGCTTTTTTTTTTTTCTTAAGACCTTAAAATATGATTTTTAAAAATTTTTCTTTAAATAAGATGTTTTAAGTCACTTGCAAAATGAAAGTTTATAATTATTTGTAAATGCACCATAAACATAGCTGCTGACTTTGTTCCCTTTATGGAAAACTAAATCTGAAGTAATTTTTTTTATCATTTTAAATGCTGAATTGATTTTCAGAGTTTGCATTTATGCTGTATGGTTTGTATTGGGAATGAATGCCTAACACAAGGGAACAGTTTGGTTCTCTGTAAAGCAAATGTCACCTTCTGCTCCAAAATACAAACAGTTTCAAGGAAAACTAGCTGCTGGTTGGCCTGTGTGCTGCAAGCTGCTTCACTTTCTCCCCAGCGTGGAGCTGGGCTGCTCCTAGTTGCTGGCAGAGCTGAAGATGTAAAGAAAGAGACTTTGCAATTAGCCAGAGGGATCTACAGAATCTGTCTGTCACGATACCCCATCCCTGCTCAGACTCAGGGTTGTTTGCTTTCACTGAGTTACAGGTAATGTTGCCATGTATGCAGGTGTCACAGAATCACAGAATGTGAGGGGTTGGAAGGGAGCTAGAAGATCATCTAGTCCAACCCCCCTGCCCGAGCAGGGGCACCTAGACCAAGTCACCCA
>JAOEGS010002259.1:0-10433 GCA_025447755.1 Corythornis vintsioides
GAGGGAGGTGCAGAGGGGGAGGTGGAGGGGGGAGGGGCGGGCGCGGGGCGGGGGGGGGGGGGGCGGGGGGGGGGGGATGGAGGGGGGCAGCGCACGGGAGAAAAAAAATAGAGAGAAAAAAAAAAGGGAAGAAAGACAGGCGGTAGCCTGGGGAAGCCCAGGGCAGGGTGGGGGCTGGGAAGGGAACGGAGGAGCGCGGCAGTGAAGGAGTGCGGGCCCCACCACCACCCCCCGCACCCGGGCGTCACGAAAGTCCAGGAAAATTATGCTAATGGCGACACACGGCGCTTACAAAGGGTCGCTCTCACCAGCCTCCGGGGTTGCTGCTGCTGGGGGTGTGCTTGGTTTTGTCCCTCTTACCGGTGGGCTCGGGGGGCGGCTGTGAAATAGCTTCTCTGCCTCTCCCCGACGCTGGAGCCCCGCAAAGCCCTGTCTGAATCCCGGGGAGGGGAGCAAAGCCCGGAGAGACAGGGCTGGGTCCGGAGAGCCAACCGAAGCCCACCAGGATCCCCGCTCTGGGCAATGCTTTCAGAGCCACGCTGGAAATCATTAGAGTTACTAATTATTAACTCATGCATGCGTGAGCGCACACACACACACAGATGTACAGACACCCCTCCACCCCCCAAATATTCCCAGCCTCCGGACGGGCACGAAGGCTCTCACACAAACGCACATGTGCTTCACAGGCGGGTCGGGGTGCCCGCAGCCCCCCATGGGCCCCGTGGGCAGCAGCCCCGAGTGGGTACGGGCCCGGAGCTGCACAGCTCGCCTTCGCCTCCCGCTCCTCAGCAGGGCTGAGAAGGGCTCCCCTCTTTCCCCGGCGGCCCAGCTTTTGCGGATGGTGTCCCCCCCTTTCACTGCAAAATAAACATGATAACACCGCGTAAACGAGAACTTCAATAAAGTTGCAGCCCCTGCCCTTCTGGCAAACGGTGGCTGGACTACGGGCCCCAAATAATGCCTAAGTGTAAATCTGACGTTACTTCGTTAATTAAGGTATTAAAAATATAACTAGTCCGTTTAAAGCACGAGGGAGCCCGCCGTCGTCTTAAAGCACAAACAAAGCCAGGGTGAAGCGAGAAATAAAAAGCACTATAAGGTTGGGGTGGCCTCTTACGCATACCAATGTTTTTTGTCATTTATGGCTATGCAAGATTTATGACTTCATGTACCAAAGCTGTAAACAGAGCACTAAAACAGAAAACACTTGCTCCTTATGGCATAAGTGAGAAGGCACCACATGAAAGGGGAAGCGGGCCGCGTAGGAGGAGAGGAGAGACAAAAATCCCGCGTATGCGTTTTGCTTCAAACAATCCCTTGAATGTTGCATCAGAAGAAAAAAAAAAAAAAAAAAAAAAAAGTCTTTTTAGTCAATAATCAACCCCACACTTTCTTCTGAAACTGCTGATCTGCCAATCGCCCTCTTGCCCGACCAAATAGCGAGAGGAAGCACCGCGCCCCGACGGAGCCCCCCGGACAGGAGAGGAGGATTTGTCAAGGGACAGAGAGCTGAGAACCTGCGGACGCCGGGGAGCCTGCCGGTTTGGGGAGTCCTGCCAAAAGCCTGGGCTATCTTTTCCTAGGAGTGCATTTAAACTTCGGAGCTATCTCCAGCGGGATATTCTGGCTATATATCTGTATTTAAGAGCGGAGATGGGGAGGGAGAAGGGGGTCTTGTTATAACTGAAGGGTTTTGAAAGGTTTTTAATTGTGAGAACCGGAGTCGTTCATAGAAATACTGAAGTGTTTCCTCCATTCGTCTTAGTGTCTGGAAAAAAAAGTATTTTGCAGGATTTTACCTTTTAGTCGCGTTTCCTCACACCCCCTCTCTCCCCAAAGAGATCATTTTAAATATGAGGTTACTTGTTTTGGTTTGGTTTTTTTTTTTTTTTTCAAATGTCTCTATGATGTCGGGATTAGTGTCCCAACACATAGATCCCCGCTGCTATAATCTGTCTTTCCGTCCCAGAGGCCGATTATTTTCTTTCTGCGGAGAGCTATAGGGCTCGGCAGCTTTTGGGTCTGATTCCTGGCTCAGAAATGAGCTGCCTTTTCTTCCCGAAGGGTTCCATTCTGCGGCACTACCCCGCCTTTCTTGGAATTACTTTTAATTTCCGAATAAAATAATGTCTGTAAAGCGCTTTGTACTTGGATACTCCAAAATGGAAGCAAGCAGCACCATAATTCAAGGCTGATTTGGGGAGATCTCTTAGGGATGAAATAAGAAGGTGGGGAGTTGCTGGAGAAGGGGAATGGTTTTGAAAGTGGTGTCTGTACAAGTCGTTAGAGATAGAAGATAATATTATCTGCCTCAGAGAAGGACTGGACTATTGAAGCAAGCCGTGGTTAATCTGAATTATTATTTATATTCGCTAACACTAGAAAATAGCAAGGGACTCTGCTATTTACTCAGAAAACGCGTTATTTAACACAACCATCAGATACCCCTCTCTCTCCCACAACTCTTCTTGTTTTCTTTTGCTTTAGAGCAGGACTGTATTATTTATGAGTGTTTTAACTGGGTCAATATGCATACGATCTAGGTCATAAATCAGAAGAAACGCTGCCAAGTAATCGAGCTACAATTAAAGTTTATACTTCATTTTTTGAGCTGCTTTTTGGCCCATTTCAAGATACATTTGCTAGTAGACACAAAAACTGGGAATGAAACCCCTTTCCTCTGCCGTCGTTGAAGAAAGGATGTAAGATCTAAGAAAGGACAACGTGCTTCAGGATGGTGAGAATGGAAACAGAAAGATGACAGATAGAAAGAAAGCTAGAAAGAAGGAAAGATATAAAGATATTTGGGTCAGTTCTTCTCTGAGAACGGTTTAATAAGCAGGAAAGAAAGAAAACCCAAACATCTCCCTGCAGGTCACTGCAGAACGGTCGTGCACAGCTCCGAATGGAAATAACCTCTATGTTTGGTTGGTTTCAGCTGAGATTTTATAATTGTTTGCATTTCTTCCTCTCTCCCTCTTTCTGACCCCTTAGAAGATAAGTAATTACAAGCAGCCGGTAACTGGGCACAGAATGATAGCGCAGGAATAGACTAGAGGCGGGAAGTGGACTGGAGGAAAGGAGCCCCAGAACTCCGACCTTTCCTAAAGCTGTCTCACACCGGGAAAATGTCATTTTATATAACATTTTACGCTCCTTCTATAGCCAAGTGATCTTTCATTTTCGTCATTTAAAGTGCATTATTTGTATATATACAGCTATGCACACGTATTTTATATGTATATGCAAATACTTACATATTTATACGTACAGGTATCATCTATATTTATGTAAACGATGGAACGAATATTAATTTAGAACTAGCATATGTTCTCCTGTAATAAAATTACCACTCCTCCCATTTTTAATTTTGCTTTTCAGAACCCCATTCAGCAGACAGATTGACCAAAAAAAAAAAAAACCAACAAAACCCACACCAACAAAAAACCCCAACCAAAACCACACCTCACATTTCCAAGGATAATTTATTGTTAGAAGCCATGGCTGGGTCTTTAGCTCTTTCTCACCACGAAGAAATAAAGAGCTGCCCCTTGGCTCATTTGGGAAGGGGAATCTTTGCCGCAGAGCTGAGCGCCCATGAAGCCTTCCGCGCACGGGAAACAAAGTACCATTAAAACATCATAAATAAAATGGCAGCACCAATGCACACTCATCGATTTACGGAATGGTAGTGGCCGAACAAACACCCATAAAACAACAACCGCCGCCGCCGCACACTCGAGCACGACCCCTACCAAGAAGCATCCCTCGCCCGCATCGTTTTCTCCTGCTTCCTCAAATACATACATTAATTAGCATACAAACATAAGCATAAAATAAAAATTAAATAAAATTAGGGGGGGAAAAAAATCCAAACACGACAATAAAAGAGTCTTCCCATCTCTAGCCCATCATAAATAATGCTATAGATAGCAATCGAGGGGCCGGAGCAGAGGCAGCTGGACATCAACAGCAGTGTGGGGTCTCTATGGAGAAAAATAAATAAAGAAGCAAACTCTGCCTGCTCTGCTCGCTGCGAGGGGAGAGTTGAATATTTACCGCAGCAAACTGAAACAAAGAGAGAAGCAGCCTGGCTCTGGGTGCGCACACACCCGCACGCACACACACGCACTCACTCCAGCCTCTGCTACTGACCTTTGCTCGAACAGCAATAACTCACCACATAAATGAACAATCAACGGAAATACCTTAAAATAAAATCCATCCTTTCTAACGAAGCATTTCGTCCTCTCGGCTCGACAATAACCTTTCCATAAGGAACGAAAGCTGTCAGCGAAATGGCCAGCTCTTGCGAGGACGGAGATGGGGGCAGCAGGGAAAAAAAAAAAAAAAATAGAAAGCAGTGCTTGCTCTGAACAGAAACTGGAAAAGCAATCGCAGACGGAGCCAGACCGGGTCTCCACTCCAAATGCCACAATAATGCGCTGTATTATGTGCTCACGTGGTCATACGTCAACTTAAATCCTTTTATTTGAAATAGGGAATCATTGAAGGAACGGGGTTTCTTAGCGCGAGCCTTTGCTTTTTAAAGCCTTAACCCAGTACGTTAAAGAAGAGTTTTAAGGGGGAGGGGGGTGGGGGGGAGAGATCCAAGAGATGCAGATGACTAGGGGGGAAGATTGGTTTCATTCTTTTTCCTCCCACACCAATATTTCTTTACACAAAGCCCATTGGAAGGTAAGAGGAATTCTTCTTGTAATATGGGATTACACTGCACTTTGATACTTAGCCTAATTAAGCTGCGTTTTCTCCCCAGGCCCGCCACTCTGTCCCAGGTCGCATGTCCGCTGCAACTCCCAAAGAAAGACCAAACCTTAATACGCTTCTTTCCAGCCCGTTTCTAAATGGCCCAAACATTAATACTATTCTTTCCAGCCTTCCCTGCACTCCCAGCCACCCCTACCCTGCCATTGTATAGGGCTTGCTCAACTCCCACACACTACATCAGGGCTCCTGTAGAAACTAAAAAAGACCTGTAATTACCTGACAAAGGCAAAAAGAGTCGCTTCTAAGAGGCTAGTTGATTTTTATCCTTGTAACACACTATGAAGAATACATCTTCCTTCACTGACGTGGCTCTGAGTTTTGCAAAACCTTTTGGGACCTTGCTGTTAAACCTGTGCTTACGCATTTCCTATACAGCTGTTTTGAGTGATGCACAAAATTATAGGTTTCTAAAGGTGAAAAAAAAAAAAAAAAAAAAGGAGCAAAATTGTATGCAGCTCAGAGCCAGGCAGCTTCCCTGTATGTGAGAACACCACATCTTCCCTGTAAGGTTGTTTAACTTGTGCTATTGACACAATAAACTAAACAAAGAAAGGAGAAACTCTCAACTCACGCAACTTTTCTGGAATGAGTCAAAGAAAATCAAATAGTTCACGCTTTTAATGTGTTCCTGGTCCATTTCTGTGACTCCAGCATTTTGCATCATGATGTATATACCTGATTTTTTCCACCATCCCTCCTGAGCTCGAGGAAAAGTTTCAGCTAACTATATACTTACCGTTTCACCGGCACCACATTGAACAGAATGGAAGGCGATTCCTTTTTAAAGGTGATTTTTAATGTTATGAGCAAGCCGTGTATACTTTCACTTGGATTGTAAATGTGGGCCACTGGAATTTAAACCCATCAGTAACCGTGTATATAGTGGTGGACATTGCAGCAAAGCCAGCGTGACATTACAGCAGATGAGGAATTTGCAATTTTTCATATAGAAATGACTAAGCTACTACCAGGATATACATCTATTATCCCTCACTAAGAACCGGAATAAAAACTATACACCTTTGTGAAAGTAAGAGCATTAACCACAAACGCCTAAGTCTGTAACTATTACCATGACCAGTAACTCCACAGCCCTCGTTCTCAACGTAAACCGGGGTCATATTTACTCGAGATGGACTCAAGACTCTTAAATACGGTGAGTTTAGATCTCATAAAAGAAATACACAGAGAAGTTATTCTGCAATAATGAAACTGATATTAATGGGGAATGGGACAGATGTTGAAAAAAGCAGAGCAAGTCTTTCTCTGGGCTGCTGTAAAAAGTTATCGACTGCTTTGAGTCAAAAGCAGAAAGATGGCTTTAGAAGTTACAGTCCTGAGCAAATAGAAAATACAAAAGCAATAAATCACAATCATAAGTCAGCTTAAATGCCTTAACGCTAGCTATGGCTATTGGTTTCAAAACCCTGTTTCTGTGAACAACTTTATTAGTATTAATGGTCAAGTTAATGCTAAAACTACTGTTTAACAATTAACTTTGTGTGTGTAGTGGAGAAACTAATTAATTCTTAAGAAAAGTTGCTTCTTGACGAGTGAATACCTTCCACAGGGTGTGCTTTGGGAGGGCGAAAGGGGGAGTCTGCCTAACTTTATGCTGTCCGGGATCACAGCTGTAAATTCCCTTCCGACGATTCTGGAGCAAGTTTTCTTTGCTCTAATACAGTGATTATGAGTTTTCAAACACAAATTCAAATGGTCTTGCGAGTCGCAGACGCTAGATTTCCCCCACCAGCCCATATATCTCTTTGTTCCTGTTTCTGGACATTCAACATTGTGTTTTATTACCTCGGTGATTTGGAGACCTGAAACACGGTTTCTAGCAGAAAAATGTGGAATTTATCAGTAGGTCTGCTACTGATTTTTCCGTGCTTTATACACATGTCTTCGAGCTGAGCTGAAATTCCAGGCTCAGTAACAACAAACAGATCTGCGTTCATAACGTGCCTTCATTAGGAGAGACCCTTTGTGCCAGCTCTGGCATTAATAGACACTCTTAGCATTAATGTGATTTAAAGTTACCTTCAGTGTAATTAGGTTTAGAATTTTTACTGTCTTTCGAGTTTACTTTTACGCCAGTTGTTAAGAGGTAAGCCTATCACTCCCATGAGGAGATTAAATGGGAATCACCGTATGATGCAAGTAATTATTTTCTCACTTCCTCGAAAGATTTGAAATCTGCTGGGACGCAGAGCTGTTTACCTACTTTTGTGCGTCTGATGGAGATTGGTCTTTGATCATTTCCAAGAAGATAAAACGAATAGAGTTATCGACTGTGCCTTGTGGGAGAAGTTCTGCTCAGAGTCAAATGAGGCAGTTTTGGGTCCATTTAGGAATCTCAGCTATCTACCAGCAATCTCTACATGCAGTGCTGTGGGTACATATCACTGGAGGAAGAATCCTTCGTACCGTATCTTCGCTTTTAATTTCCTAACACAAGTGTGAATAGACCTTTGCAGAGCCTTTTTGTAGTTAAGATTTAAGCAGCCCATTAAGTCAACACAAAGAGCCCTTGTAGTCCTGTAATTTATGGCGGCTTTTAAAAGGTAGTAAAATATACTAATTGTACATCAGCGTCCAAAAAGAAGCAGGTAAATTTAGTAGGAATTTAAGTTAATTCTCTGCAATCTTCCCCTCTCTGCGGCCGGCATCAGAAAATGATCACTATGAAAAGCATGAGATTTCTGCTGCCAAAGGAACCAGGCACAAGAAGTGGTCCAGTAACTTCGAATCACCAAACACTCACATCCGCCCGCTGCAAAGCAGGCCAGGACACACAAACACCCGAAAAATATTCGCCATCCATTTTAGTGCATGCACTCAGATAAAAATCAGGTTTCCTAACATCCCCCACATGATCTCCATGTTTGCGAGACTGGCTGCGGAACTCCTCAAGGAGGAGGCAAACAGACAAGCCGCGATAAGCCATTCAACACCGAAATTACTCCAAGCCTCTCTCCCTTGCCTTACGCCTTTGGCTTGGGAAGGAGCTAAGAATGAACAAAGAAATTCTCAACCTTCTTCGCTCTTCAGATGACTTTGCATCCTTCCTGTCCCCAGTGCCTTTATAAGGATGGCGATCACTCAGGTCCCGTACACTTCTTTGTCTACCGAGACACGCGCATTCACTGCCCACGAAAGATGAATAGAGGCACTCCAGGAAAAAAAAAAAAAAATCCAGCTAAGTTAAATATTTATCAGAACAACAAAAAAATCTTCATTCAGGTACTAGGCAAAGATCTTTCTTACCGCAGCAATTGGCGCAAAAACTGATTCCCGGCTCTTACCTCCTCCAGCTGCGCAGAGTTGGGCTTAGTGCACCCAGCTTCCAGCACCCCAACCAAGCGGGTTTTTTTTCGGGGCTCCCTGTAAACAAGCAACAAACAGTGCCTTAGTGGAGAGTGCAGGGGGAGGTATTTGCTCTTTCATAGCAACACATGGTTTGCCGGGTGCACTGGGCGAGCCCCGGCGCGGGGCGGGATGGAGAGGGCGCGGGATCCCGGCGTGGAGCGTGAGTTCCCACCCGGGAGAAGAGCACGAGGAGCTGAGATAATCAAAAGCGTGTGGTTGTTGGGCTTTGGGTTGGTTGTTGTTTGGGGTTTGTTTGGTTCTGTGGTGTTGTTTTTTGGGGGGTTTGTGGGTTGTGGTTGGGTTTTTTAGTGGTGTTGTTGTTTTGTTTTGTTTGTTTATTTGTTTTCTTAGTGGTTTGTTTGGTTTTGTTGTCGTTGTTGTTTTGTTTTGTTTTGTTTTGTTTTGTTTTCCTGTAGACAGCTATGCCTTCTGTTTCCAAGTGTTTGGAAACATTGTCATTCCAAACTCTTGTTACATGAATGTCTGCTTTATTTTCCTCTGGGAAACCTTTGTTTAGGATCATTTAATCAAGAACAGACATTAAACACAAGTGGTGGTGTTCATCTTTGCTGAATAAAACGCCGAAAGGATTCCAGTTAAAATGCTGGGAGTACTGTCGTTGGGCTTTTATTGAAACAGTTTGGGTCCGATCCTGCCACCATTAGCACCTTAAGAGACTAACAACTGACCTCACTTACTCGGAATCGGGCCCGAAGCCTTAAAAAACAATAACAAAAACAAAAACAAGAGGAAAAAGCCCCACAGAAAACAAAACAAAACACAACTAACAAACAAAATCACCACTACCACCAAAACACACTGAAAGCCACTGAAGGAGGGAAAAAACCAGGACGACTTCTCTTCCTCTAAAATAAACAATATTACATAACCCAAAAGGACAATACTCAGATTATTCGTATGACACTTACTGAATCACGTTTACTTATGAATTTGTCAGATATAATAATGTAACCTCCCCATTCATTCTGGCTAATAAAAGCCAGCTAACGCATCTTAAAATTGTCAGTAAATGTAAATGAAAATAATTAAATAACATTTCTTGCAGAAGTGTGTCATCTGAGCCTTGGAAATATTGTCTGTCTTGGGAGAACTTTTCAAGCAGAGACTTTGCTTTGGTAATTCAGTAGTTCCATAATTATCCTAATAATTTTAAATTTGGTGTTGAACTCCAGTCTACATAAAATCATGCAATAATAGCCTATTAAACTGTTTATTGCCGTCTCATAAATTCGAGAGCGCTGACTGCTAAAATCTACTGGCAAACACAAAACACAATTTTAAGTTCAATCTGCACTCAGGCGCTGTTGCCTTAGCTTATTCTTAGCTCTCCCTTTCACTCTACTCGGTTCCAGCACTGGCAGAAACCCTTGGCATTTTAGGCTCAAACTCATACCTTAGCAGTTTTGATCCCTAATCAATAGTCATGTTACAAACAGCAATAATCATCGATCAAACGTGTCGTGACTGGGTTGCCCCATTCGTATTAAATATGGAGCATGTATCTGGAAGTAGTGCCAGAGACTTTCGGTTATTTATTTTTTGAGCTATTAAGTCACACCACCCTATTTTACATTGCCACTGTCCTTTAAACTATGCTGCTTTTTGAAAGAGTTACTAAGTAGTAACAAAGCACTTCAGAAATTCAGTTATTATTATTTTTTTATTTTTTAAATTGTTGTTATCCAAACTCTAATATTCATTGCGGCACTTTAAGTTAATACATAAATCGTTCAGACTAATGAGTCATAGAGAAATTCGCCCATGACTTTTTCTTTACAATGCTCACTGCCTTTCCATTGCTTTTTTGGCCCTGCATTAGGAGCCGGTGATTTATTAACGCCAGAAAAATTGAACAAAGCAGGTCTTGCTGCACTGTGGCACCCAGCCTTCCACAGTGTGAATTAGAACATTATCAAATGTGTTTGCCTCGGTTACACTTAATCACCAAAAGCGGTAATGTGACCACAAGGCAGCTAAAACAAAGATTTAACATTTATAAATATTAAACTTGTTAAGCAAATGCTCATCAGACAAAGCAAGCACAAACAATTAAAGACATCAAGCTAGAAATACACACTACCTACTTACCAACACAGACCCTATTGCTTGCTTAAGAAGTTTAGAATCTTTCAAGATAAATCAGGTGGATTTTTTTGGTAAAGGCAGAAAAAAAGAAAGGAAGGAAGGAAGGAAGGAAGGAAGGAAGGAAGGAAGGAAGGAAGGAAGAAAGAAAGAAAGAAAGAAAGAAAGAA
>JAOEGS010002262.1:0-20188 GCA_025447755.1 Corythornis vintsioides
AGTGGGGGGGGGGAAATAAATATATATATATATATCTGGTTGATCTCTTTTACATCATAGGGAATGCCAAGAGATAATCTTCATTACTACAGAAGACACATCTTTGAAGGCTCACAGGCATTTTGCTGCTTAAAGGGGTGGAACAGCAGTATTTGCAAGTGTTTCTGAATTTTACAGAAATAAAAGATCAAAGTGTGTGGTTTTTTGATTAAATAAATAAATGAAAATACAATTCCCTAGGATTAAGAATTTCACTTGCTTTTTTTTTTCCCCCCTCAAAAAACCACCACTAACCATACAAGCCCTTTGTCTTCTCAAAGCTCTTCACAATGACTTCATGTCCCCCTCTACAATGCATTTTTTATTAGGTTAATAATAATTTGAGGTTTCATCTATTGTATTTAAGCATGTGTAATTATTTCATATGCTGTTATGTGCCAGAATGTTGAGAATTAGGGAGAAAAAAAAAGAAATCAAACTTCATAAAACTTACCACATCTACCAGCTGAGAGATGGCAAGGCCAAACTTGATTTTTATTGTGTCATTCAAACGCTCCACTGGGCGAACCCATCTTTGGTAGTCCTCAAACAAATGTTTGAACAAACGATCTTCACTTTTAGCAATGAAAGAAGGTTCTGATACACCTGTATTAAAAAAAAAAAAGTTAAAAATATAATAAAATTAGCATTGATTTAAATGAACAGGGTACATCCACATTCCTGTGTCCGAAGACATACAGCTGTGTTTATGCAGTTAAATTTTTCTTGCTATCCCCTTTATATTTCCCTCTATATTATCTAGAGCACTTTTTTTGCTTAAGCATGTGTCAATCTACTTAACCAGTCTACTCTCTACCTGTTCTCATGTTATATTGACTGGAAGGCACCTTTCTAATTAATTAATAGTATCCATTCAGTTACTTCTCAAGGAGTCATTTCAGTATCTGGAGACTGACTGATGAACCCCAGCCAAAAATCACTGTATAGTTTACAAAGAAGTGGAAACTAAATGTCTTCTGTCCCCTGAGAGAATGCAATACATGGCACTTAGGAAAAAACCCTGCTGTAGATGCAGAATCTGCAGGGAAAGAGCAGGCCAGGCTACAAAAGATAGAAGCAAGATGTCCTAAAGTACCTCAGCAAGCAACCACTGCCCTTTATCTTTGGGAATCCACAAAAAATGAGGGGTTAAACCAACATGGTCTCAAGTATCTCAGCAGAAACCCTGCTACCCCCAAAAAAAGGCAAAATTGAAGGTTTCTCCATTATGAGAACCCATGGAAAAAAAGTTACATACCCATGAGGACAAACTTGGGAAAGAAAGAGAAGAAAAAATGCAAGATCAGTGGCCAGCAAAGTGACTCCAAGAAGAACAGCTGTGAAAGGCAGTGGGAAAGATGTGAAGATAGAAATCACCTCAAGAAGCAGCACAAGCTGCTCCAAAAAAGGTCTCCAGTTCCCAGACAGGTCAGAGAAATCACTAGAAAATATGAATACATGCTCTACACAAAGATTTTTACTGACAGTGAGATTTAAACTGACCAAAACTGTGCTGAAAAAAAGACCTAACATTTTTTCCAGTCAGTTTAAGGTAGTAAACCCAAGAAAGATGTTCACAACCATCTTTTTGATGCAGATGTACAATATGATACCATTACATAAATGCATGGCATGACCTCTCTAGAAATGATGTGCTCACTAACAGCATCCCTCTAAAAAAAGATATATCAGAAACAGAAAAGCACCAGAGAATGTCACTAACAGATTAAAGCCAGAGACTGTCATCCATACAAGGAGAGATTTAAAAGATTAACATTACTCTGTTTGGAAAGGAGGTGAATTTAGTGAACATAACAGAAGTAGTGAGCAATACATGCAGGAAAAACACTGATGGTATCTAAATTCTCTCATAAATGAAGGTAAAGGAAATAAAAGCATCAGTTGAAGGCAGTACAAATAATTTCTATTTGAAATTCACTGCCATCAGCATTCAGCAAATCAGAGATTATTAGACACTGAACAGGACATAATTTTATGATTGCCAGGGATTCCTAAATCATCAGTTATGTCAGACAGTGTCACCCAGGATCACACTTGCTTATGAGCAGTCCAAATTTCAACACAACTTGGCAAGTCTACCTCAGAATGTGATCAACAGTTTGAAACCACTGACCAAGGGCTTGCATTATGGCAGAGACTTGGCCAACACCATTTCATCCATTCATTCAGATGGACCCAAGCTGGTTCTACCTGCCCCCCTGCACTGCAGGTTAGGGGCTGTCCAGTAGGAATATTATTATGCACATTTAAGAGAATTTAGCTGAAATTTTATAGTAGGGTAGCTTAAGGAATTGGATCAGAAACACGTCTCAGCTCCTTTTCCCTCCAAACTGTACCATCCACTGCTGTGCTGAATGGTTCTTGCTCCAAGCCAAACCAGCATTGGGGTTTGAAGACACTTCACCCTTCTGTTTTAAACTAGAAATCTGTTTACAGTGTATTTCACCCATTCACAAACCTATTGTTCTTCTGGAAATGTCATCTGTAGGTGCTCTACAGGTGAGTTTCTGTTTCAAGATTGTTGACATGTGGGGTGTGCAACAACAAAGTACTGCTGGGCAACTTGTGCCACTGAGCACCTCTGGTGGGTACAGGACAGAATACCTGCCAGAAAGGATCCAACAGCAGATTGTAACATGTACACAATCCCTTCACAGCCATTGGGTTAAATCCACCTTAGCCAAGGAATTCTCCTTGGGAAGTAAACAGAGGTGTGCCCAGTCCTGCTCTCTGCAGGCACCCACAAGAATGCTTCCTGAAGACACAATTTCTCCAGTCCTAGATCTCCATTTCCTGAATTATGAGCAGTCTTCTGTATATTTCAGCCTAATGTTTCATAAATACTCTGTATTAGCATTAATTACATTTCCCATTTTACAGTTACAAAGCTCAGCTGAATCTTTCTGTACCACTGGAGAATGACAGTGCAGCTGGGTATTCTCTCTCCACTAACTGACCTTGAAGCAATGCAGAGGCAAATCTGCACCTTCACCATTTCTGTGTCCCTGGAAGATGACCAAGCTCCTGCACAGCAGTCCAGCATCTCCAGGGTAGGTGGTGTTTCCAGATGAGCTTCTCTTACAACACAGCAGATTCCCTGCTAGGCTAAATGGGGACATGTTCCTTTACCACTTTTACATGCTTAACAATTTTTTTTTTTCCAAGCATTTTATGCTCAGACCCACAATATACTCACTGATTGATTAAGATGATCACATTTACTCACTATAGAGTTAGTAAATATACACTGCATATAGTGTGTATATAGATTTTAATTTATTTTTTTATCACAAATACCCAGATTTTTTCATATTTCTAATTTATTCCATTTATAAATAAGCTGGAGCATAGTGATCTGTAAAAGGCAGCTTGTACAAAGGAAAGTCATGAGGAGGCTGGGATGCTGACAATATATTAAGTCATCAAAAATAAAACAAATGACCACCTGTAACTTTCCACCCAGCTCAGCTGTCACACAAACTGCATGTTTCTCTTTTCCAAGTGTCCATCTGCTCTATTTCTGTGGCTTTAAATTTGTTGGGGTCATGTAACTTCTGCAATCTAAATCCAAGTAGCTGTATTTGCAGGGATAAATCCCAATGCCAATGCTTCCTTTCTCATTTACACCAGAAATACTGCTCAGAAAACAAACAAAGCTAAATTACATGTACAAAACAGAGTAATGATTTTTTTTTTTCCCAAAAGTTTGAGCACATTTTTGACTAAATGGTAAATAGAAATTCTAACTAAACACTTGTCAGACACAACTGTATTTAAAAATTCAGTGCTACTGCTTCCTCCCAAAACATTTAACAAACTTCTTTTGTGAAAGTACTTTGGAGAAGCTATTTAGAAAAAATAAAAAAGGAGAAGGATTACATGAGCCATTCTTGCAGCTGAGACATGACAAAACAAGAACACATCTATTCATTTTTTTTTTATCATTCTGAAGTCAAAATTTCACTAGTGCAGTTAATGGGAGACTTTTTTAATGTTTCAGATAAATTCCTTTGTTAAAATCTGTCTTTTTACACTATCACTTGCTGTACCACTATGGGATGATATTTCTTAGCACCTTAATATGATTTAGCAGCAGTAGTCACTTTATAAGAATTACTGGTGAAATATTATTATTGCTATACTTCAGAGCTTTTCAAACAAGAGACCATCACAGTCCATGATTCTCCAAAGAATAAACTTTCTTTGAACTCTAGCTAAGGAACTGTAAAGGAATGTGAAGTGTCCACATTGGGACTGAATGTATATCACTGCTCCTTATACTATAAACAGTATAGTTCAAAGCATTTTCTAATTAATACAATTGAGTGTTAATTATTTCAGTTATCCACAAGTCTAACTACTGAAAGCTACAGTACAACAGTCTGCCTGCAAACCAAGAAAGTTAATAAATATTTACAGTACACCAGCCTTCAGTGTGCTGGCATATTGAATAAGATGATACTGTGATTTTTAAGTAGTATTTTTTACATCATTTCTAACAAAGGAAGCACTTTGAAGTCTAGCAAAACAATAACTGTTTAAATCTTAATCTAAAAAATCCTTCAGTGGTCATTTTTAGAGGGGAAAAAAAAATTTGTTTTGCATTGTTCAGAGGTTGTTTTGTGATTTCAGAGGTTGAAAGTACAAATGTGACAGCCTTGTATTTCTAATGCTGTGTATTAATAAACACCCAGGAGAATTTCTGCCTTCTCTCTTACCTAGTCCATCCATCTCCTACCAGTCAGTAGCAGAATAAAATGACATCTTGTGGATATAAATATCAAGGCTTTTGAACTGCAATATTGCTTAGAACTTAATTTGAACAGACAAGAGCTGCACACAGGAAGCACAGAAAAGGTTTCTTGCATTCAACTCAAATTTTAAAGATTAAAGTTGCCTGCTTGATAATTGGAAAGCAGAATTAAACTATTTCATAACAGTTTAGCATCAAGGGATACTTATGGTCCATATTAATGAATGCAGTTACAAGTTTGATTAATAACAGCATAACACACTGCCAAGTGGTTTGTAACTAATCAAGAAATAGAAACCATCAACTACAGATGTCAATCTTTAGGTTAAGAGCTAAGGGGAGCACCAACCATTGTGTTCTGGACAACTGGTTTGATGGTAAATACACATTTAATGTGCCAAAGATCTTCCTGAACTCTTCCTGAAGCTGTTGTCAGCAGCAGCCTCCTGGTGAACAGCCACCTATGGTGCCCAGAGCAGGGCTGGGGCATGGCAGAGCAGCTCCCTGGGAGCTCACTGACAAGATTCTCCACTTGGTTTCCAGCAGACACAACTCTGATCCTTCTCCCTGCCCCACCAGCTAAGGCCATGTGAAAAGGCTGCTGGTGTCAGGCTGCCTCAGGGTAAAAATTCTGGCCACTCTGAAGCCAGTGGGACTTTTTCTTTAACAGATCCACAATTTTATCACCTCTCTTGACACAGCTTTTAAGCACTGCATCACTCATTTCACTGCCTGCTGACCTGCCAGTAAAGCTGTCACTTGGACTGTGTGAGCACTGAGGAGTGCTAAAGGCAAGCAGTAGCAAGCACGGCCACGTAGATTCTTAAAGGCAGGGCCACTCATTCCTATTGATTTCAGAGTTATGCATCATGAAAGTGAACACAAATCCATAGTGTTTGTAAGTAAAACCTCTGTGCAAACACAAGACAGGCCTCTGTCTCCTCACACACTGCCAGTGCAGTCCTGGGTGCTGCAGAGTTGAGCACTGGCATCATCTGCTGCCACAGCAGCTTTTAGCTCATGGAGCTTGATTCCAGTCACAGATAAAACTGCAACCCCACAGCTCATAGAAATCAGATACTCTGCTCAAAACCAGACAGTGGGAGCTTTCAGATCATACACTACCATAGAAAAAATCAGCTTTTCCCATTCTGAACAGTGGGAAACTCCACAAGCACTTCCACAGTTCCTTCCACAAATCCACAGTCACGCTCTTCTTCCTAAGAATCTCTACAGAAAGCACAGAATATTTCAATAGAAAAATCAAGAAAGCCAAACAACAGGAATGTTTACAGCTTTCTGATGGATAGGGAGAATAATCTGATTTGTTAAACTGAAGGGAAAATATGTGGGTGTACAAACTCCCAAGGAAACACCATCCCAGGTCTGCACAAGCGATTGTTCACCTCAGTTCACTCTGTGCCTGCCAGTCTCACCTGTTAGCTGAAGATTCAGGGCAAGAACAAAACTCACAATTCCAGTGTATTTTACATTAGCACATATTTCATTGTGTTACATCAATTATCCAGGACAAAGGGTTAATTCCCACACTATTAAAGCACCATAAAACCCAAGCTGCATCCATAAATTGCTTCTACTCATTAGCTTGATTACTGCTGCACAGAAATACCTCTGAACTGTGGTGAACTGTTTGTGCAGGATACTCTGATTTCCATTGCTATTTCCGTGTGCCCTGTAACTTAATAATAGGGAGCTATAATGGTTTTCATCTTCCTAATAGCAAATTTCATTATATTTTAAGGCAAACTGTAAAAACTTTATCCTCACTATGTACAATCACTACTCTTAAGTCAAAATTATTGCCTTGCACCAAAAGGTAAATTTTGGCTTAAACTGCCTGCGGGTAATTCCAGTCATAGAGTGTAAAATAATAATTTTATGGAGCAATATCTTATGTTATGATGAAACCACTACTTTTCCAAACACTGTGACCAAGAATAATCTTTTAAATCCCACTTAGCATTAACAGACTGAGTTTGTGTGTGTTGAATTAAAACTGAGATGCCAACACAATTTCCTTTCCTTAAACCACACTTGCAACCATTTTTTTTCCCCTGTTTTCAGCTAATATTTTAAAAGGGCAATTTTATTTTTTCATTAATTTCCTTTCTCCTTCTAAATAATGCAGTTATGACTACAAGACATTTCATAAACCTCTTAGCAGTGTACCCATAAATTATGTAAAAGCAACGCTTTGAAGTAAACGCTTCTAAACAAGTCTTCGGGTAAAACAAAAGACTGATTTTGCTCCTTTCATCTTCGTGTAAATTTTAGAAACACTTGAGCTTCACGAGCTATTTTCAATCCACTGTGGAAGTTACATCCTGATTGAATTAAGAGGCTGATTCCTTTGAAGTCAAGCAACACAGGCTCAAACTAAAAGCCAAGATTGGTCAATACCTGAAAAGCAGTAGCCTGGGAAAGGCTTTTTCCTCTTCTGAGAGGGGCGGCTCTGCTCAGCCCGTTTGACCGCGGCCCGTTCATTCCCTACACAACTCCGCAAAGTCCCGCAATCGCTACCCGGGCACTTGGGAGGCACCGGCAGCACCTCGCTGAGCCTCGAAATCGCCCTTACCTGACCCTCAGCTCGGCAAAGCGGGAAGCGTGGCCGGCAAACCGGGATGCGCGGCCACCTCAGCCCCCGCACCATCCCCCCTCCCCCCCATTGATGAATCCCGGGTTATTTTTCCAGCCGAACCGCGCTCTCCTCCCAGCTGCCCCCCGGGAGAGCCGAACCCCTGGGCTCCGGTGCAAGCTCCCGCTCTCCCCCGCAGCGAACTGGCTCCGTAGCGCGGCAGATTCACCCCAAAGCCTGGGTTCGTAACTCCCCGCTGCCCGAGCTCGACCCTCTGCTCTGCCCAGCCCAGCCCAGCCCAGCCCAGCCGAGCCCGGTTGGCCCTCACCCCAGGCGCCTTACCCGCGTAAGGGGTGCGGGCGGCAGAGCCGCCTCCGGCCCGGCCGAGCAAGGGCGCGATGAGGCAGGTGAGGAGGAGCAGGGGGCGGCCGCAGCGCAGCCAGGCTACGAGCTCGGCCATGGCTGGGGCAGAGCCCCCGCTGCCTCAGAGCCCCGCACCGAGGACGGGGCGCCGCTCCCACCGGGCGGCGCTGGCCACGCCCCGCGGGAAGCCATGAGGAGGAGAGGGGCGGGAGAGGAGGAGCGGGGCGAGCGCGGCGGGAACCGTTAGAGCGCTTGGCGCGTTGCAGGGGGTGGTAGCGGCGGCAGCAGCCCCGGAGCAGCTTCGTCCCGGGTCGATTTTCCAGACGGCCGGTCCCAGAGATGGCCCAGAGGTACCGACTCGTGCGGGAGACATGCGGGGCCGGCCCCGCGCCTCGGGCTGTCAGGACGAGCGCCCTGTGAGGGAGGGAGGCAGGCGCTGCGGGCGGGAGGTACCGAGCGGCGGCGGGAATCCCGCAGCGATCCCTGCGAGCTCCGTGCCGCGGTGCCGGGGGAGCATCCCCGGGGTGCAGGTGCCGCTGGGGCCGGCGCTGCTGCCTCCGGGAGACCTGTCGTGTCCCTCTGAACAGCGGCGGCCCCGATGCGGAGAAGAAGCGTGAAACCCGCCCGGGATGTTGCGTTTCAGCTTCTGAGTGGAAGTGATGTCTAACGAAAAGGAGAAGAGTAAACAAACTCCGTGTTCGTTTCCATTCCATCATGAAATAGTAAAGGGTTTTGGGTTTCTAAATCAGAATGTTTGGGAACTTTTAATAATAAATAAATAAACCATATATTGTAAACCATATAATATAGAAACCATATATTATAACCCATATAATAATAAACCATATATATAAACCAAATATTTCCATCTTTATGTATATTATAGATACAAATAATGTATAATCTGGTCAAAAAAACACATTTTTTTTTCTTCTATATCAAATAAAAAGCTGTTACAAAAGACACCTTTAAATGCTGTGAAATACACTTAGTGATTTTGCCTAAATCATCTTCAGCGACAGTGTAAATCGTGTTCACTGTAATAATTACAATGTTCACTGTAAATAGAAGCAGCTGGCGTGGGGCATTGTTTGCATGGAAGATTTTTACGGAGAGAAAAGATTCCTGGAGAGAAGGGCTAAGTGGCTTTACAGAGTGTTGAGCAGCTGCCATGGAAAAGAGCCATAAATCCCTCAGAAAAACTGATCTTAGCAACTTGGTATCTTCCTAAAATCAGCATGACTACCCAAAGCAGTAAATTTCATTAAGCTCATTGTCCATTATCAAAACTCTTTTATATCAGGTGTCTATTATAGAGAATAATACTACATCTCTGTGTAAATCATTCTTTTCAATGACCCAACCAGTCGATTTAAGCCTTTCAATCTCTAATTTCACACTGGTGTTTCCCTCTGGTCTCCTGCAGCCATGTTTAGGCAGTGGATGCTCCTGCAGCCCCTGCAACCCACCCCTGAGATCCTGCAACCCACCCCTGAGATCCTGCAACCCACCCCTGAGATGCTGCAGCCTCTGCAAGCCCTGCAACTCACCCCTGAGATGCTGCAGCCCCTGCAGCCCCCAAGCAGCGCTGCTTACACAGTAGTTTCCTCCAGCGAGCTGCTGGTTCTATTGATCTGATCGCTCGCCCCAAGTGCTCTCGGTGTGAGGAGGAGAATCCCTTCCTACCCCGCACCCATGGACCCCGCACCGCCCCAATCCGCATCTGCTGCCTGGAGGAGGCAGCGGGACTCTTATTTTGAAACGCTCCATGTGGGTGAAGCGGCCAACTTAAGATTTTAGAATAAATTAAAATGTATTTTAGCCCCAAACCCCCCACCCCCAGTTAATTCTTTGGTAATACGGGGGAGTTTGGGTGCTCTCCCCCAAGTGCATTGGAGAGCCGGTGTCTGGCTGCCCCTGGCAAACGGAGCTGCCACTGGGATGCACAGGACACAGCAAACTGGTTTTGTTACATAACCGAGTTTCTTTGCAGCTGGGTCCTAGCGAGGCAAAGCAGCTGCTGGGACATGTAAAAGGATTAAACTCTCGGGTTTACGTGCCCACCAGTTCGCTAATTTATTGTGATGTACCAACATCTGGCAGAGAATTATGGTCTGTTATTACTGGTTTAGAAAAGAGTGGAAATAAGAAGCTGTTTCTTCCTGCTGCTTTGAAGCGGGAGCAAAATGTTAATACCAACAGCAGCATGTTAAGTTCAATATTTATCATTAAGTGAAAGCTTAAACCATTACATGAGTAATGGCTGCTGCCTTTCAAAGGGCCCTTCCCAGCAGGAGTTGACAGCTGAAGGTCCCCGTTACAGATTGTTCTGAGAATCTCCAGTAAATTGGCTGATGGCAGCTCTTGCTATGCACTGGAGAGGACTTTAACTGGAAAGCCAAATGCCAAATTAATCACAGATAAAAATAGCAAGCTGCTCAGTTCTCTTTGTAAAACCAGAAATGTTCTAATTTATTATATTTTCTTTTTTTTTTTTTGTGAAGCTGAATTTTCTCCAGATTAAAACCAAGAGCTATGTAACCAGTGAAGGGTACACTCAGATCAGGTTAGTGTTTCCACACTGTAATAGAAATAACTGCAATTAAAACTTGAAAACAAAGATGACTTTTACTACAGAAAAAAAAAAAAAAAGGAAATAGACAAATAAAGACACTAAAATCTAGAATCTCAGCTGGTCTGAAACTACATTTTTCTCCTGCATGAAGTACTTGAGTGCATTAATTTCTTGGACTTAGATGTCTTGTGTATATTTATGTCATCTATGGATCACACAGTTCTGTGACCTCTAAACCCACAAATTGGAATGCCTTGAAATCATAAATATATTCATTCTTATAGCACAGTGGAGAAGTATTGTCCCTGCTTTTAAGATTATAGACAGAATAAATAATTCATTACCTTGGGAATCCATAACAATACAGAAGCAGCAGTCAAATTTTAACAGAAAAGGCATTTGTTTCTTAATTTGATTGCTTCTGTAACTGACAACTAAAGCTATTTAGATTAATATGGAATTATATTTAAAGGAATGTTGTCTTCCAGTGCACAATACAGTAAGTCACATAAGAAGTCTCAGAAGTTAATCTGACTTTATTTGAACAGAATACAGTTCTCTAGAAAACAAGCTCACTTCTAAACACTGAGATGCAAAGGATCACTGAGGTGCAGTAGTTTCATTATATCAATCTACTTAGAATAACAAAAGCAAATTACCATTGATCAGGACCACCTATTTGTGAATACTTGCCCTAACAAGTTCTATCAGCACTCAGGTGAGATATAAATATCCAGTCCTTAAGTGTCCTAACATATTATGCAAACATTCTCAAGTAAATACTTTCATCTAATTGAAAAAAAAAAAAAATCTGTCACCTTCCACAGCACCACATGAATTTCTGGTGTTAAAATAACAATCCACAGCAATAGCTAAATATTTTAAATACTTGGGTGATGCACTTTGTAAACACTATGTACACAAAAAACCCCAAAACAAACAAAAGAAAAACCCCAAATACACGAAGAAAAAGATAATTCTGATTAGCAAACAAATCTATCACCAAAATAATTTTTCTGCTCTTAACAACTTATCCCCAAACCACTCCAAGAAAAGGCACAGATAGTGATGTATTATTAACTTTTATTATTATTATTAATTTTGATTAATACTTGTTTATCAGGACTTTACCTCTTGGATTTGAGTGCCAGCCAGAGTTACTTGCCCATCCCAAGGCAGTGCTGAGGCTCCTCTCACAATCAGCTCTTACTGGCACTCAGCAGACATGGCCTTTTAAAAATTCAAGTGGTAATTATTGTTCAGAGATTACACTGATAATTTACAATGAGTAAACAAACCCCTTAAATAACCCTCTAAAATATATTGTAACTACACATCCTATCCCAACACACAGTGGAGTGCAGCTCAGGAGATGATTTAAACTATTCCAGCTTTTGATTATTACAGTGTCTAAAAAAGTTCTCCTTTGCCAGCAAATGATGCAGTGTCTGGCAAAGAAATCCTACTGGGAATTCTTTAAACCAAACATATTTGTTTGGTTTTTTTTTCTAGTGATCTTTGAGAAGCTAGGAAAAAAAAAGAGCATTTTGGCATTGCTGCTTTGAGGGCACATTATGTGCACTGGTGTAACCACCATCAGGGGTCTAGAACTCTGGAAAAGCTGCTGATATATTGCATTCATGGATAAAAATAAGAAGACTGAGCACTGAAATTTCTATATAAAAGTGGAGCTTGAGGTATTTATACAACCCTTGATAATGCAGATGAAATCTTACCTGTTGTTACTCAACTGCTGTATGGAGTCACTAAATTCCCTTCATTGGTCACATTAAATCCTGGAAATACCCCATCCATAGCCTTTGGGGTACCAAAACAAAAACAAATTGGAGGGTTTTTTACAGGGCTCTGAGAGATGTTTGTTAGCCTGAAAATTGAATTATTTTGCATTCAGGATAGGGACAATCTGAATAAAAACTACTGTGATGTTGAAATTCATGCACAAACATCATTTCTTAACTGGTTTTCTGTTAGAAAAAAAATACCCACAACAATTAACTAAATATAAAACATCTTAATTTCCCTGCAAGATAAAATTGACACCAGTCAACATGGCCTGAAATCATGCAGTTTTACTTACCTATTGACAGGACAGCTTCCCATTTTCACCTGGCCTTTGTAGAAATGTCTAACTGGTGGGAATATTTCTAGTGCTGCATGATTTGACTTCCTAGAAAACATCTACACTGATGGAAGGCCATGAGAAACTGAACACATCTGCTACAGGACATTTTTAAAGCCCTCCTGCCTGCAAAGCCATCACTGACAGAGCCTGTTCTAGACCAAAACAGGCCAAAATGACAACTTGCCCTGCCAGCACACTTCTATTAGAATCATAGAATGATTTATTCTTCACTTGTGATTTTTCAACCTTAGGAGTCCTTTTCACTACTGAAAATGAAAGCCCACACAGGCACACAAATTCTAACTATTCTAACACCATATCTGTTCTTTACCAACAAGCATACACCTTGTTTTAATGGTTTAAAGTGAATAAATCTCTCAAGGTCGTGCACATCCAGGCAGTGCTGAGGAAATAAAGACACCCACCACTATTCTTCTTAAATTTTATTCCATAATAAAAAATAGAAGATGAAAGAAATAGAGTATTCAAGAATTAAAGCAATTGGTCGATGCAAGGGGCAGGGAACCAATTAGCTGATGATTAAGGACCTGGTTCATCAAAAGGAATTCTGGGTCTTCTTGCAGGTTTCTCCAAACTGAAATCCAGATGATCCTTTACTGAAGCAGCTCCAGAGAACACTCAATTTTACATTCTATTTCTCCTTCTCTTTTTGTTCTTTCTCCTTCTTTTCACGTTCAGCTTTTGCTTCCTCCTCCTCGTGTTGCTTTATCAACTGTTCCACCTCCTTTTGCTTCAGAACCCTTATCACTGTCTTTCCATTCTCTCTTGTCAGGGTTGCAATTTCAACTGAAACACAAGGGACAGACAGCAGTGTTACCCTTTGTCTTTCACACCCAGCAAGCAGCAGAAGGGAAGAGTTGGCAGCACGCTCACAACGATGCACAAGACTCTTGTCCTGCCTCTACAAAGCAGCTTCACTTTGTTTTTTAATTGTTTTGCCTTTTTTTTTTTTGCCAATCCAGGCAGCAGCAGTGCCTTGGGCAGTAGCATCCACAGGTAGCTCTGAACCATTCCTGCTGCTGCACCCACAGCCTCCAACCCCTGAGCACCCTCCACCAAAGAGCCTGAGAGCTGCTGCATCTTCTAAAAATATTTTTTAGGTGACAGCTCCAACTGCAACAAAGCACAGGCAGTGTAGGTAACATTCACTGCATCACCTTTTCCCAAGCCAGGGGTGTTCAGCCACCTGCTCACCTTTCTCTGCAGAAAGTTTGCTGACATCCATGGTTTTGTTGAGCACCTTGATGGCCAGTGCCAGGGCTGTCTTCAGGCTCATCTCTCCCTCTTTGTAGTCTTGCTTCAGCATTGACACAGCTGCCTGTCAAATGCACAGCAATTCAAGGGCTGTCTTTGGGCAACCAACCATAAACCAGAGGGTATCAATGCAAGAGCAACAGCAGAGTTTCTACAGTTACCCCTTTCTGCTCTGCACTGCTAATCACCAATGGAGTTTAATTAGCACAGTGCAACTGACACTTTTTTTTTTTTTTGCTTGACTTTGTGAGAGGAAAAAATCCCCAAACTTACAGCACTGTTATTCCCAATGCAGGTAGCTTTCCACCCTCCATAATTTCCACTGGGATCACTCTGGTAGAGCTGAAATCCATAATGCTTATCCCAGCCAATATACAGCAATGACACACCAAAAGGACGTTTTCCTGTTGGAAGAAGGCTATTAGCAATCTAAACTTAGTAACAAGACTGGTCATGAGTGACAATGACTGTCTTTGATTTCTTTTTTTTTTCCTGTGAACTAGGATTTAACAGACTGCTCTGCACTTCTGCTGCTGGAGATAAGCACTGCCAGCATTTCTTTCAAAGTCATGGGGGTGTGGGGGAGCAGCAGAGCTTTATTGCATTTAACCCTCAGAGCAGCTCATTTCAGTCTCCACAAATTGTAACTCATCATCTCAGCACTTGAAAACTGAACTTTGAAGTCTGGAGCTCAGCTTGTGTGTGACTTGACAGTGTCAAAAGCCAGGTACACAAGAAGGTCATCCTTTCACACTGCATATGATCAAAATACCAGAATCCTCAGTTTATGTACTAAGGAGCATCCCTGACAACATCATTTTCAACATGTTGCTTGAACCACAGAAAGAATATTGTGTTTTTTAGTGTTAAAATATTGTAATATCTACACAGAGTTTCATTTGTGATCTATTGTGCCATTACTCTGGATGCTGCAAGGTTACTAACAACTCTGTTGGCCTTTTGGAGACATTCACTAAAGCCAAGAGCACTCAGAGCATTCTATGCCATGGACCAGAATCCCAGCCATCAATGCTTCCAGCACTAAAAAGCAGCACCTTTGGTAACAAACCAGTAACTGTGTCTGCCCATTCCCTTCTGAAACTGGGTCTTGGTTTCTTTCCCTGGTGTTACTGGAAAATTGTGTAGAACAGTCCAGAGACTCAGATGCTTCAAGTTATGTAACAGTAATTCTTTAGACAATCAAAAGCACAATGGTTCATCACACTTCATTACCTCCAAACTGGGTGTAAGCCTGTTTGATATCACATAGTGCTGTTACCAGTTGTTCACAAGGAATGGGCTCTTGATATTGTAACAAATACCTAAGAGGAAAGAGGAAAAACAAACAAGCAACAGTTTTTCAAGCTTGTTTTGCTGACAGTATCCTGCACCACACTTCAGCTCCTACCTTAGAGCCCTTTTGAGCTGGCTGACTTATTTCAACCAGCCTCCTGCTCTACTATGTGTACATTCAAACAGCAATGAATCTGACAGCTCAGGCAAGCAGAACTGTGTTACCAATCAGCAAACCTACCTCTGGGCAATCAGTCTCAGTTCATTTGTTAGAACATTGGCATCTGAAGTTATTCCTGCAACACTGCAAGCCATATCCCTGCAAGAAAGCAACAAATTCACTCAGCTCCCATCAATCTTCAACAAATAGTCAGGTCTCCATGCAGAGGTTCAAGCAGAAGGCCTCTGATGGGCTTTTCTGATCAAAACTATGTAGCTGCCACATGAAGCAGGTCCAGCAGCTCCTGCCTTTAAGGCAGACCAAAAACATGATCATTTCCTAAAAGCAGAGGTTGCCAGCAGAGAGCAAGCAGGCCAGCAAATTCCTTATGTGTATAGTTCTGAAAAGGGGATTGTGCCAAGAATTGTTAAATCCTAAGTGTCATCACAAGAGCCAGCAGCTACACACAAGCACCTGTCTGGAGGACACCTCACACAGCCACTGGCCACCTCCAGCTGAAAAAAACTGAAAGGAGCCATTCAGGAAACTGAAGGGGCCATACAGATGTTTCAGGCTTCAAATGAAAGTTGCACATTGTGTTTGTGCAGCTGAAACTTAGTGATCTCCATGTGATCACAGCAAGTGCTTCACATCCTTGACTGTTTTGTTAGCTCTTAAGATCTCTTTTACCTTATCTGATACCACTACAAAGCTTTAACTAGAGAAAAGATTCAATAAAAATAACCCAGGTTATTTTTCCCAATAAATGTTTTTCAGAAGGACTGGCCTCAGCCACTATCCCAGTGCACTGTTAAACTGCTCCTCACACATCCAGGACTTCCTACAGTAGTAGCCAGTGGTTATTTCACACAACTCAACATTCAGAATTTTCTCAGTTACTGCAGTAGCATCACCTTGCATGAGAAAGTACCAACATAACAGGCTATTCCACCTAAAGAACTCTCCTAGAGATTAAAAAGAAAAAAAAAGATGCTTCTGTTTCAAAAGACCTACCGAAGCAAACAGGGACAAAGGAGTCAAACCCACCTGAAACACCAAGCTAAGAGAACACCAATGCTTCAGATAAAATAAAACCAGGTTTAGTGCTTAACAGCAGTGTTTCCTTACTGGTAACATCACTAGGCACCTGATCTCCATTTCAACTTACTCATTGAGCTTGTAGATTTTCTCTGAGAAGAACACTTCGTCCAGCAGCTTGTGGATGTTTCGCCTCTCTGCTGCCAGCAGAACACCATCGTTGGCCAGAATTCCCAAGCAAGTACCTGCATGGCCAATTGCTTCCATTGCATACTCCACCTGGTACAGGCGACCTAGGCAAGGGTTGACATCAGTGACATCAAAACAGGTAACACTGAACAAGACCAAGTGCACGAGAGGATTTAAATCTGCAAGAATGTGACTCGTCGTACAACCCGGCCTTACTTCTTCAGTCAATTCCCAGTTAAGAGCAAATCAACTGGCTGAAAAAAGAGGAAGGAGACAGAAAAGGAAAATCCACAGATCTGCTAAGGTCATACAAGGTATGGCCAATGTTAAAAGAAACAATAAAAAAAAAATCTTGAAAATACAGATCTGTAATACTCTGCTGCACTAAGTGAGCCAAAATAGATTTTCAATAACTAAAAAAATTAACGATACCAAATTTTTAGTCCATCCCATGTAATAAAAAGGAAAACAGTTTGTACACATTTGTTTCAGTACAGTGATAACTGTGACTGCACCAGCAGGACATGATGCATTCTCAGGGGACAGGGCACAGTAACACAAATCCACCTTCACATAAACAAAGGGTGAATGGTGAAGATTTGCTCAAGTCATTTCCAAATCGTGGCAGGCTGCATTACTAATGTGGTATGGCCTCATTATTTCTGAATTTGTTCCAATTCAAGCAGTCCCCACTTTGGACCCTCAGTGTCCTTACAGAACTGGGCCCTACCAACAGGTAAATAGCACTTCTCTAACTCATCTAGGGATGGAAACACCAGATGACCAAACAACTTCTATACTCGTAGCTTGTTCTTTAGTTTTGAGAAGCCAGATAGAATAGTCAGAGCTTATTTGAAAGTGTGGAGTTAAAAAATATACCTTCTGGAGAAAAGATGGTGGTTCTGGAGTCATATCTTCGAGACTGTAAAAAGCAATAGCTCGTTAAACACCCCGGTTCTCGTCAGAAAACAACACTACAATTAGCAATAGCCGCGTGTTGGAGCCTCATCGTAACCTCAGCCCGGTACCCGCAGCAAGAAAGTAGCTCTGCTCCTACAAGGCGGGTGGGCGATGCCCACGGACCCACTGTACGCAACCCCCGGACCCCTTTCAGCGTGACCGCCGCGGTGACCACCCGCACGCTCCGGCCGAGCTCCCCGCACCGTCACGCAGCCAAGCCCCGTCGCCACTCACCATCGTGCCGGGGACGCGCTGCGGGCAGAGGGGACGCGGGCCTGCAAGACAGCACAACGCGCGTTAACCGGCCCCGGGAGCCCTGGGCGGAGACCCACAGGGCACCGCGCTCACGCCCGGCCCGGCCCGGCCCCCGCACCGCGGCCGCGCTGCAGAGTCATCCTCACCGCGGCGGAATGCGCGGGCCTCGCCGCCTCCCGCGGCACAGCAGCGGGCAGCCCCGCCGCCCCCAGCCCGCCCTCCCTCCCACACACACTCACGCCAGGCCGCGGGCGCCGACTGGCCGGGGAGGGCGAGCGAGTCCCGTCCGGCGCCGCAGAACCGGTGGCCGCGCCCACACCGTCGGCGCCGTGTCGGAAATGGCGGCCGCGCCTGCGCGCTGCCCTGGGCCGGCCTAAGGCGGAGCGGCCGCAACTGCTCCCCTGACGGCGGCACCGCCTCCTCCCGCTGCTGCCGCCCCGCCCAGCGAGGCGGAGACGGCTCCTCGCCTCCCCCCGCCCCCCTGCACACCGCGGGGACGCGCTCCAGCACCGCCAGCGCCGCCTTTATTGCCGTACAGGGGGTTTAGCACCGCGCAGCGGCCGCCCCGCTACTCAGCGGGCGTGCGGGTCCCGTAAGCCGCGGCCGTCTCAAACCACGTCTTCTCCACCGCTTCTTGGCCCACCTCGAACATCTTCATTAAGTGTTTCCAGCCGCTTTTGGCCGTGATCATGAGGTATTCCTTGTTCTCCGGGTAGAGCAGCGCTGTGTGGGCTGCCATGACAAGGGACTGAGAAAACCGGCCGCTGACCAAGAGGAAAAGGGCAGCTCTCTCCTCCTCCGTGAGAGGGAGAACGCTCTCAAATCCGGCCAGAACGTGGCCTCCCACACGCAGAGGATCGGAGCTCTCAATCATCATGTACATGATGGCTATTGCCACCTCAAATACATAATACCCGTAACTCATGTCTCCAAAATCCAGGATACCAGACACTCTGTACTGAGGACTCTCCTGGGAATCCGAGGAGTTCTCCACTAGAATGTTGTGATCGTTAAGATCTCCGTGATTGATACCTGAACAAGGAAGAAATACAAACAGCATTTAATAACAAACAGCACAATCTAACTTTTAGTTTTTACTTATGGGAGTAAGGCAAAAAAAACCAACCCCAAAGAAATTTCAGAGTCTCAGTTCAACATGAGACTAAAATACTCACAGGCTCGGAAAGTGCTGAGCTTGGGTATTATTTTCCCTTTAAACTGCTCAAGAACTTGTTCCACGACTTGCCGATGTTTGTTCTGGCCCAAGGCATAAATGTACTGATCCAGGAGGGGAACGTTTGCCAGGTTCCAGATGAACTGACCTCGATGGAGGCTTTTTGCTGAGGGGTGATGGAATTTCTGTGGAAAAAGCACAAGATAAAATGGGTTGTTAAGTTCAAATCCCGGGTTTGTATTTCAAGGGTTTGACTCAAGAGAGGCTTTAACAGGTTCCTAATGAGACTCACTGAAAAGCACCATGACTTTGACTATTACTTTCTATAAAGGAAAAGAATAAGCTTAAGAATGATTAAGTCTTCAGATCTATGTACAACCCAAATGGGGTTTTCACCATTTTTTTTTTAGGTACAAAGATCACCTGAAGACATTTATCACTGAAATACTATAAAATGGGGACTGGGTTTCTGTCAGGTGACATTATGCAGCAAGTTGGAGGCCTTGCCAAGGCCAGAGTCCCCCCTGGCAGAGCCTGGGCTGCACAGCTGGCACTGCAGAAACCTGCAGCTTGCTGGGAACAGGCACACTCTGGGCATTTAAAGGTGGCAGCTTCTGGGGATGAGCCTTAGACTCAGCTGGTACATGAAACATGAGAGCAGAAGCACTTCATGGAGATGACAGGGGTTGGAAAGGGTCCCTGGAGATCTTCAAATCCAGAGCAGGACCATATACTGGCCAGAGCTTTATTCTTAGGAAAATTTACCTTTGTACATCCAGATAATAGTTAAAAAAAAAAAACAGGTCCTCACTAGCAAATGATCAAGGTAGTCTGGAAAGTGACATTGAGATAGCTAAATAGTCAAAACTGGAATTGTGCAGGAAAAAACAAGGAACAAAGTCAAACCTAAACCCAAACCCCAACCCAGAACCCTTGGTGCTGCATAAAGCACCACGTCGACAGGCAGGAGCTGTAAGCAGCCACTGCAACCCTCCCAGCACAAACCAGACATCCCAGCATGCTGTGTGTTACTGGGTGTGTGAAGGGTAGTCAGTCATGAGCCCTTGTTACTGTAAAGCCACAAACAGGCACTTCATAGCCATCAGTTGATTTCCATAATGCAATGCAAGGCACAGCCAAGCTGGAGACACCACCAGAGAAACTGGTGGGATAGTGTTTTGTGCACAAACCAAAGCACTGCATATTGCTTTGCTGTCAAGCTGACAGAGTGGATTAATTGGGCAGAAAAGCCCAGCTGTATTTCCTGAGCTGTCATCAGAGAACTTCATACCTTAGGAGTTCTTTCTAGGGTCAATGATATTCTGAAGTGTTGACAGCAATGACTGTTGTTTTC